>JBAJHW010000001.1:36230603-36398612 GCA_037013535.1 Intellagama lesueurii
AGTTTCCTTGTCAACTGTACCTGAGAACAGAGAGAGGTTTAAAATGAAGATCCAGGACTAGCCCAAGATATTTTGTGCCTCAGGCAAAACAACAGAAAGCTGCATAGTACTTGCAAACCAGCCAAATTACATTGCTGCAAGACGCACAGAATTCAAGAGGTGCTGCTCCTGTAGTAAAAATATGCCTGGCAGTAGCAAAACAAAACAAAAATAATTTGCTGTCTTGTCATGATATCCAAGTCTTGTTTTAAGCCAACTGCCTCACCACACCTAGTAAAAAAATAGGTCCAGATGTACAAAGTAAGTGCATTGTTCTTTTGAACTTGTCCTCCAATAAGAATCTCTGTATCTGCCCCCTGATGAGATGCATGGCCTGTTTTTAATATTGTTGGCCCCTTTTGGTTCTCTTCAGGAGAAAGGTGGGGTAGAAAGAAGTCAAATTAATACTAAATAAATCTCTACCTGTATTAAAATAAGAAGGATATGTGATTTGTTACTTCTTTCTACAGACATTGCACTGAATATACTAAAATGAAATTAAAGGGTCACTGCTGCATCCATTTTTATCCATTTTATTCATTTTTTCATTTTTATTCATTCATTCTCTTGAATCCTAAATTGAATCATTTAATTGTACCTTTTTGGTACACATTTGAGTGCTGATATTTTCAAAGGTAGTTGTAGTCCAAAACATTAACTTTTCCCAACTCTCTATAAGGGTAGGATATGTTTATTTGTTATGTGCTGTCAAGTCACAACTGACTTATAGTGACCCTAATAGAGCTTTCAAAGATAGTTAAGGAGTGGTTTTACCAGTTTCATATCCCTAGTGAGTTTCCATGGATGAATGGGGATTCAAACCCAGGTCTTCTGAGTCCTAGTCTGTCACTTTATTCACTCTACCACACTGGGTGTATGTTTATTTAGCTTGCCAAAATGTAATGAACTCTTTTTTATACAATGAATTTAAAACATCTTATTTTCCTAATCAAACATTGAAGGATACAGAAAAACAAAACAAAACATTTTGTATTTTATCACTGAAGGAAAAGGAGATGTTTTCTTCCCCTCCCCCCCTTTCTCCCTTCCTAACATTGTGCAAGAGTCCCAGGGTTATCATCTTTTCATTTTGAAGGTCCTAAGGACTGCCTAACTAAGAGAAAGGGAAAACAAAGGTTCTGTGCTTTCAAACTCCAACCAGACCAGCCTGGGGCAAGGTTGGGGGTGGGTATAATCCAGTCTGACTGGAAGCCAGGAGTGTGATAAGAGGTACCGGATCACCAGGAAATGAACAGAAAAACAGACGTAGCATCGAGGACCAGGCATTCACACAATTCATTGCTTACGATACCTTCTTATGTTTTTCTTCTTCTATTTGTGTCGCTTTCCTGCCACAAGAGGCAAGGCCTCCTCGCATTACAATTTTTTTTTATTAAAAAAAGCTCTTACTGTCTCAGAGTAAGCACTACCAGCGACAGTGGGATTAGAGTCCAAAAAATGGCAATCCCTGCTAGAGAGCGTTTGTCCGATTTGGCGGCCAGGTAGTCTGTAGCACAGAGCCTGTTTCCCCAACCTGGTGCCTTTGATTTGCCTTGCCATACAACTCCCATCATGCCAGTCGGAGCTTGGAAAAACGTTCCTTTTTTTTGGCCTACAGCTCCCCAGAATCTGTCTAGCCTGCCACTGGACATGCCGACTGAGAAAGTTCTGGCAATCTGGTACAATCTGCTACAATCTGGTAGTTGTAGTCCAGAAAAGTCATTTTTAAAATCTCCATCCCAGCTAGTCTCCACCAGTATGGTCACCGACATTTCTGCAGATGAGAGAAGGACGCTGCCATTGCTTCCGCACCAATCCCAGAGGCGGTGAAGCGGGGAGGCCTTACAGTTGTGCTATAGCAGTTGCCTCACGTTTAGAGCACTGTTCCATAAAATAAGAGTAGAGCTCCCCCAGGGAAGTAAGGACAAGGATACACATGTGATTGATTACTTCACTCCTGTCTAGGACTAGGAGTTGACCTGAAAGTGTGAATGGAACAACAGGCCTTCTGGAACAGACCAAAGGCCTACCTAATCCAGCATCCTGTCCCACCACCAATAATTTACTTTCCCACAAATCTGTCTAATTGCCTTTTAAAGCCATCTTAATTAGTAACCTGTACCACATCTTGTGGTAGGGGATTCCACCGGTTAACAATGTGGGCAAGGAAATAAGAGTCAAAAGGATCATGGAAAGGTTCTTGTTCTTTGTCATTCTTTATTCTTCACCGGTAGAGATTTATTCCTGAATGAGACCATGAACTGACTAAAGAAAAGCCACGAATGCTACAAGTCTTTGATTCTGACGCTTGGACCGAAGGGAGCCACATTTTCAACAAGACTCTTTCCACTCCCTGTGTGCAAGGTTGTGATAAATGCATTTCATTGCATGCAATTCTTAACATTGCTGTGAAAAGGGCTCTTCTTTGTCCTTTATCTGCTCTAATGGAAACAGAGTTTTGTGGAGGAAGGTAGTTTGTATACAGACTCAGCACCATGCTGGTGAGTATTCCGGCACACAAAACCTTCTGATTCTAAGGTGGCTACAAATGTCTGTCCCCATAAATTAGAAAAAATGGTTTGAACATTTTGCCCCTGTAGAACAAAGCACAGAGGGAGAGGGAGGAGGGAGAAATCCACCCTGAAAAAAAAGTCTATTGGGCAGCAAAGGGTTACTGGTTTTAAAGCTACATTTCTCTGGAGGGTGGCAAAAACCGAGAGCGAGACAGTGAGGTCAGCAATACCTTCCATTGCTGAGGGCCCCTTGCCTGACAATGTCAACATTCCAGTACGTTCCAGCCTTCCACAATAACAGCCTTCATTGCTCGTATTTCCTGACCCCTTTGGATTAAAGCATGTGAAGTTAAATATATACACAGCCTGGCGCGCGCGCACACACACACACAACACTGCACCAGAAATAGATGGATGGGAAACGGTCTGCAGCTGTCACTGCACAATACACATTATCTGTGTCAAGCTCATCACCAAGAGGGGGGTGGGGAAAACAAAAAAGGGCAATGAGAGCTGGAACTCAGGAGATGCAGGCCTGCCAAGATGCACGGTTGTAGAAAGGGTGCTGTATCATGTTCTATCATGCCCCTGACCTGAAAGCTACCTGGAAGGGGAAGGGATAGATAACATCGGCATTAGGAAACACAAGATCTAAATGCCATTAGTAGGGATAAAGATGCCCTTTACTATCTGTGTGTTCAAGCATGCTATTCTGATTCTGCTAGTGTGCTGTATTGGATACATTACAATATTATACTAGAATGCAGAAGATCTGGGTTCAAAGCCCTATTCAGCCATGGAAACTCACTGGGGAGGCAGCAATGGTAAACCACCTCTTGAACATGTGACCTACTAGAAAACCCTAATAGGGTCTCCCTGAATCTGACACTTCTCGAAGGCCCATGAAAACAACAGTCTCTTTCCAGGCGGAGTTTAGCAAGCTGGTTTCACGATTTCAAGTCCTCTACGTAGGTTCTGTAAGCAGTGCTTTCATTCTTTCTGCATTATTTATTCACAATCTGAGACTCCAGCTCTCCAGATTCCTCAGCCATCTGAGATCTAGCAGGCTGTGACAAGTAGAAGGGTCTTTTCTGTTTTGGCCTCACACATTCCGGAATACGCCCCCAGCTGAGTTTCTCTGAGAGGTACGGGAAGATGGGACACACACGTCTTTTAAACAAAAACTAAAGAAAATGAGAATAGTTTGACTTGCTACCAGGGACTATATTGGGTGGGAGGCAGGAGGCCCATTTTGCCTAGACATCACATTCATGAATGTCCTGAAATTTAAAATACAGCACAAGTTTTACAACCCTGTTTTGGCATTTCTTCATTTTTAAATGCACTGGGAAACTCAAAAACTGGAAGTGGCCGAGGCCTCTCTTGATCTCTGAGAGGCCCAGCCTGCTGCTGCTGAAAAAAGAAAAAAAGAAATACTAGACTAGATTTACCTTGGGCAGGGCAATCCTTAGACAAAGTGATGCAACAGTTTCAAGTGGCAGAGGGCATGGGAAGCTGGAGGGCCAGGCCTGAGCATTTGTGCCACTCAGACTAAACTAATCGACTCCCTCTCTCACCTTTTTGGTGGGGGACACGATCCTGTCACCAGCGCAGAGGAGTCAGTGGCCAGTTGGTCACCTTCTGGATGTGGAACCAGGGTAGGCTAGACTCTAGAGTATCATCCTACCTCTTGTTTCATGAAGCAAAATATCTTGGGCTGACACTGACCTTTCATGTGACCTAGTGAAGGAATTGTATTCTTAAATTAAGAAAAGGAGCAGAGAGTAGCTATGATTGTGATTTCTGTTACATTTATTATTTTGGACGGGTTGCTGTGTTACTCTGTATCTGTTACAGCAGAAACAAGAACAAGTCGTGCGCATCTTAAGGATTTAGCAAGTTCTATTTTGCTTTTGAATTGTGGTGCTGGAGGAGACTCTTGAGAGTCCCCTGGACTTCAAGGAGAACAAACCTATCCATTCTGAAGGAAATCAACCCTGAGTGCTCACTGGAAGGACAGATCCTGAAGCTGAGGCTCCAATACTTTGGCCATCTCATGAGAAGAGAAGACTCCCTGGAAAAGCCCCTGATGTTGGGAAAGAGTGAAGGCAAGAGGAGAAGGGGACGACAGAGGACGAGATGGTTGGACAGTGTCATCGAAGCGACCAACATGAATTTGACCAAACTCTGGGAGGCAGTGGAAGACAGGAGGGCCTGGCGTGCTCTGGTCCATGGGGTCACGAAGAGTCAGACACGACTTAACGACTAAACAACAACAACAATTTGGCATAAATGCAGGCATACTAGGGTCCATGAGTTCGATTCCCCACTTGTGCCTCCTTGACAGGGGCTGGACTCGATGATCCACAGGGTCCCTTCCAGCCCTGCAGTTCTAGGATAATGATTAGATGCACATCTGTGGTGGCAGAGCTATGCTTTAAAAACATGTTATAATCTGATGCACCCTCTGTGGTTTGAGGGCTGTGAAATCAAAGATACACAGACCAGATTTGCACGTTGCCACTTCTGGGTGCAGGTGGAAATGTCGACATAAAGTTTATGTCAGTGGAGCAGAGAGGAGAATATCAGTTGGGGGAAACCACAGATAAAATGCCAGTGCATTTTAGACTGCCTTCACACCTTGCTCAGGGGAACAGACAGGATCAGTTCAGGCTTAGCCACTTCCCTGTGTTCAGTACATTTGTGCTCTATAATGTCCCAGAGTCCTTTGGAAGCCATCAGGGGTTTTATAGTAAGACGTGAGAAGTTGCAATGGCTGGAGGTCAATACAGAAAGGGTTCCTTGTAAGTAGAAACTCTGGGGGAAAGTATGCTACTGCCCCAGCTGTCTCTCAAATGAGACAAAAATCTGACTTGTTTGTACAGTTCTTTCCACGGTGTGCCCCTTGCACATTCTTCTGCCTTTCCTTCTCTGGGGTTGTTGAAGGCTTTGATCTTCTGAATTCCTGTGGGCAGCTCTCTGGTTGAAGCTGTCTACCCTTCACATGGCCCCTGAGGGAAAGATCTCAAACCTTGGAAAGCTACAGTGAGGTAGAAGGCAGGGCAGAACAAAAATAACCTCCCCTGGAAAGAAGAAGAAGAAGAAGAAACAGCTGTTTCTTCCTCTGTAAGATGGGGGAGGGGGAAGAGGGGGAATGACGAGGATGGAAAGGAGTAGCTTGTGGACAAGTTTAGATTATAAAACTGGAAGGGGATGAGGCCAAGAGGAGTTTAATGTAGGATAAAAAATGCAAGCCCCTTAAATCTCTTAGTATTTGGCTTAACCTTGCTTTGGCTCTGCAGAGACAGCATTAAGCAAGGATGAGCTTCTATTAGAAATAGTATTTTCCTTCCTCTTCCTCCTCCTCTTCTCTCTCATACTGTCCAGCCCTCTAAAGCTAGCTTCTTACTAAAGCACATCAGCACCAAGTAAATCATCCATATTGATTTCTTGCTGTTAAGGATAGGGCAGACCTTACCACTCTCTGTCTCTCCCCGCCCCTCCATTCCTCTGTTTATGTGGAAAGTGTGACTGAGAGACTGGCATATTTCCAAAATGATCTTTGACTGAATATGTGCTTTCTTACTTTGGATTTAGTGCTGCTTCTCGTCATGGGTCATTTGAGCGGCCAAACCAGATCTATGACAGTCAGCAAGGCAATCCTATGCAAGGCAATTCAGCTACTCAATTCAGCTACTCCAAGGCAATTCAGCTACTCAAGGAGATGTTGAAGCCAGCTGCTTCTGGCAAACTTGTCAAGAAAATTGCCCTTTCTTCCCAATCTCACTGTAGAAAACTCTGGGCTCTGCAGTGATCTGGACAAGGCAATGTGAAATGATCCAGGACTACAGCACTGGCCCATTGAATCAAAGAACTGCAAACTTACTTTTCAAATGTCAATTCTCAGAATTGCACATCATTTAGTGCTTTTTAATTTTTATTTTTTTATTTTTACAAAAGGCATCACCCCAATATAGATTTTGGAATTTGTAACTCTCTTTCCCCATAACTTCCATCTTTTCTTTTCTTTTTTTCTTTTGTGGCAAAAAACAAACAAACCAGGAGAAAATATGTTAAAGAGAGAAAGTTGGAATAGGCTTACAGTGTCTTTTGATTGGGTAACATCATGGAAACCCACAGGGTGGGGGCAGAGGTGACAGCCCCCATCCTACATTCCTTCATTCCTTCCTTTCTTTTCATGTACACAGGCAGAAATATCAGGGTTTTGAATAAAACATACAGTTTCAAAATAACATTTGTACAGGCCAAAATTTAAGAGATGCAAACTTTCCTTTATATTAGCTGATGTAAGAAAATGGCTGATAAAAAAATAAAATAAAAATGAACAGTCAAATGAACAGTCACCGCCTCTAGAACAGTGGTCCTCAAGCTTGGGTCCCCAGTTGTTCTTGGCCTGCAACTCCCAGAAATCCTGGCCAACACAGTAAGTGGTGAAGGCTTCTGGGAATTGCAGTCCAAGAACATCTGGGGATCCAAGTTTGAGAACCACTGTTCTAGAACACCAAACTCATGCCAAGAGTTCCCATTTCTCCCTTCTGGCTCCCCCACATGCCAGGGGGAGTATCAGCAGGCCCCACTGCTCTTCTCTACAGTATGTTTACCAATATTTTCAAGAGGAAATACATCATTCTTGACTGTGGGGACCCTTTCCCAACAAGCCTTTTGAAACTGTCAGTGTTGCGGTAAGTGTGGTCATGCCCCAAATACCTAATACATTCTTAAGTACTCTGGTCATGCAGTATTTTTTTCCCTTCTTCTCAAGCCCCACCCCACCCCCCAATTGTGATTAGAGATGGGCACAAATTGGGAAAACAGTGGTTCATGATTCGTCGCTACTCATGAACCATGAACCACAAACTTTCATGAACTTTCTAATGAAATGAACCGTTTTGTGGTTTGTATGACTTGGAACTTCCAGGAGTGGTAGAATGGCCACTGTGTGAATTAGAGACATAAAACTCACTGCACATCTTCAGTTGACTCTCCTCCCCACCCTCTCCAAGTTTGGCAAATATTGGATTTGGGACGTCTAAATCAGATTCCCCCAGGAAATTGCTTTTTAGCAGCCAGCTTGGGGGAAATTAAATGAGTGGCTCCTGGGAGGGAGCTTGAGACAGAATGTTGTTCCTCATGAGGTGGACTGGGGAGGGAAGAGAAAGAGGGCAGGATGAATGGAATAGCAAGCTAAGTGTCCTCTTCTCATGCTGGCTACTGAAAAACCACTAGCTGAGCTGCCCAAGGTGTGGCTCCTATAACCAGCTACTCCCAGAGAGTGAACTTGGAGCTCCATGGTTGGCTGTCTGACTGACAATCAGCCCTGCACAACGTTTTCTCTACGTCCACCCCAGCATTGCGTAGAGTATTAACTGAGTAGCACCAGGCTGTCTGGCCAGAGACGATGCACCCAAAACCAAAGGGTGTTGTTGTTTAGTCGTTAAGTCATGTCCGACTCTTCGTGACCCCATGGACCAGAGCACGCCAGGCCCTCCTGTCTTCCACTGCCTCCCGGAGTTTGGTCAAATTCATGTTGGTAGCTTTGATGACGCTGTCCATCCATCTCGTCCTCTGTCGTCCCCTTCTCCTCTTGCCTTCACACTTTCCCAACATCAGGGTCTTTTCCCGGGAGTCTTCTCTTCTCATGAGATGGCCAAAGTATTGGAGTCTCAGCTTCAGGATCTGTCCTTCCAGTGAGCACTCCGGGTTGATTTCCCTCAGAATGGATAGGTTTGTTCTCCTTGCAGTCCAGGAGACTCTCAAGAGTCTCCTCCAACACCACAATTCAAAAGCATCAATTCTTCGGCGGTCTGTCTTCTTTATGGTCCAGCTCTCACTTCCATACATCGCTGCTGGAAAAACCATAGCTTTGACTATGCGGACCTTTGTCGGCAAGGTGATGTGGAGAGTTCTGACTAAACGCGATCCACCTGGAGCAGGAACTGGCAAGCTACTCCAGTATATTTGCCAAGAAAACTCCATGGACAGAAACAAAACCAAAGGGTACAAATTGCCAACACCGATAACAGTTTGGTCTTTCATTTTGCCCTGGACAGGCAAGTTTTCCTGAAGTGCCCCAAAATGAACCACAAAACAGCCTGATTTGTGGGGTTTTTTTTTTTGTTTCATTGTTCGTTTCATGCCCACTTCTGATTGTGATCCACTAGCAGATCCCTCAGTGATCCACTCTAGATTAGTACAGATTGAAGACTCCATGTTTACGAGCAAAAATAAAATAAATAAAAAAATCCCAATTTTCTTTTTCATTTGAATTAGGCTGCTGTAACAAAGTAACAGCAGCTCAGTGTAAATAGAAGGGACATTTTGGTTTCAGAGGACTGTGAGCTTAGTACATTGCAGGTAATGAAAACAAAACTTTCATTTCATTTTAATATACACAGGCAGACACACTGTGGTGCATGCTATGTGTACAAATTACGGCAACATACCACTCTTCAGCTTCTTCTGCGGGTGCAGGGAGCAGGGGCGAATTGCTGCAGGCACTCTTGCTGACTTCTGCCCATTGCTATATTTACAGAGCGAAACAGAGGGACATTTTCCTGCAAGCCCTGAAAACTGCTTGTGACCTTGCAAGGCTCTGTTCTCTGCAGACAAAATGGCAGGCTAGGGTGAGGAGGGAGGAGGATTTATTTAGAAGGAAAATGAGGCCAGGAAGTGGGGTCTTTTTCTCACTGCTGTCCCCCTGACTGTACATATTGCACCACAGTTGCTGGAGGGATGTATGATGTATGCTTTGAGAATATATTTATTGAGCACGAGACACATTTTATTTTTGACCAGCGTAAAAATAGGTGTCAGCCAAAGAAGAGCAGCTGCAGAGGGGCGGGTGCTTCTGCTCACTCCCATGCTCACTCCCATGCTAGGCAGGCAGTGGCCGCTGCTGCTATGAGAGATGGATTGATTCTGATTATTAGTAAGTGTTATTTAGAGGCCACTGAAATTACTTGGCAAGTTCCAGCGGCTTAGTCATCTGAAAGGGTGGAGGGAGGAGAGAGAGCTTCAAACAAGCCACCTACTACCAGCTGCATTTATGCAATCTTCAGACAAAAGATGCTCATAAACAATGGCTTGTGTTTGGGGGGAGGAGGTATTTGGGGAAAGCAGCAGCTGCAGCAGCAAATTCTGCCCCCCCCTTGCCTTTCAGTGAGTGATCTGTGCAAAGGAAGGTGGGTGATACCAGGGAAGAGTCATTGTGTTTTCATGGCATTTGAACTGGGGAGCTGACAGAATCTGGAAACAGAGGGAAAGGAAATCCAGTAAATTAGATACATGTTGCTTGGCCATTAGCGTAGAATGATGGCAGCTAGAGGTGCAAGGTGGAGGCCGTTAAAAACAAGAATATTCAAGATCTGAGAAATGCTTCAGGTGCATACATTTATTAAGCCTTGTATATTCCCCTTTATTTCAGTAATATGTATATTCTAGCTCTCCTCTAATAAAGTCAAGGGGGCATATCTGGCTTTTGTCTTTCTTAATTTCACAACAACCTTGTGAGGTGGATACAGCTGAATGACTGACCCAAAGTGAATGAGATTTATAGTTTAGTGGAGACTAGACGTTTGCTCTCCCAGAGCCTTGTAAAACAGTTGGGTTATTCCATCCATATAATCTCTCCAGAGGAGCCAACCTGCCCCTCAACACCCAAATATGGGTTCTGGTTTATATGCAGAAGCTATCCTGATACAGCAGCACCCCCTTCTTCAAACTGGCACAACAGTGATTAAATTGATGATGGGGGGAGCAAAACTAGCAGACTCTCTTCATCACATTTGGGCTGCTTTTGCTTCAAGCATGCCTAGATAATTCCCGGTTTCCTGTTTCCAGTCAACCAGGACATGATTTCAGCACATGCAGGAGACCCCCCCCCCCTTTTGAACTTCAATGCCTCGGGACATGTACTGGCAACTGTTGCGGATCTGTGTTGTTCTTGACTAGTGTATATATTTGAGGCCTTGGATTTTGTTAGATTTATACATGACATCTGTATTTTAATTTTTTTAAAACTTTGGGACACCACCCAGAATTGAGGACATGCCAGATTGAATATAAATGCTGCACACAGAGAGGGGGGGGGGATCGGGGAAGAGAGAGAGCACCATAAAGTCTGGCATCTCAGAAGGGTGTTCTGTTCAACAGATCCAGCCAAGTCAGTCTTTTCTGTGATTTTGTGTGTGGAAAAAGACTGTGTTTATCCTAAGAGTAGCGTTTATATTGTGGCCAATGTCTCCTATGGCAGCAGGAAAATGTTGAGAAAAGCTTGGAAAGTAGAGTGCTTAGGTTTAACCAAAGCTGAATTCTGGAATGAAACCATACATACAATAGAAGTTGAATGAAAAGACTGCATAAAGCTGTTGGCCTGCTCCCAGTCAAATGTGCTTTTCCTTGATTTCTTAAAGACTTCTGCAAGAACCGCAACCCAAACCAAACTGCTTGGCTTGGTAAAAAGCGTCTTTTGTCATGAGGAGCTTTTAATTTTATTCGGATGAATGAATTACTGTGAGTTAGGTCCACTGGCAAACCCTATATGTAAGCACAGCTAGTATGTCACACCCATACTGTCCGACCAAAGGCAGAGGATTCCGATAATCCCAGGATCAGCTGTTGCAATGGCAAACAGGAAGAAGGAAGCCTCGGCAGTCCTTTAACTGAGCACATTGGGTGAAGCTCTGGCAATGCAACCTTGTAACTGAGTCAGCAGAAGCACACAATTCACAAAGGACATTTATTCACAGATGAATTATTCAGCTGGCTTGAATAGCAACTCTGTCACAATAATTTGGCACACAAGGATCGCACACACAGAGGTACTCTTCTAGTGACAGCTAGAAAGCAGAATCAGAATGATTCCCTTGATCAGTCAAATGCAGGGAGGAGGGGGAATTCCTTGCTTCTGGGGATGGCTTTTAGTGTAACAGCAGTTGGTGTTTCCTTTACAAAGTGCTAGAACTCTCAAACCTGCAGCTAAATGAAAACGTGCGTTTTATAGCTTCACGGACAAGTCTTCCGCAACAAATTGGGAGACATTTTACTCAAGTTGAAGAAGATTTAAAAACCCCAGTATTTCCTGAATAGAGAGGACTTAAAATATGCATCAAAATATGAAGTAAGAGAGAGAAAACTATTATTTAATAGTGCAGCTGTATTATTTTTATTTCCTGATCAGAAGATTATGGCATGCATTCCAAAATCTGCTAGGTTTTCAAAGAAGCTGCTCATAATATTTGGCATTTACGTAGTATGTTTCAGCTATGTACAGTATCTCAGTAACACTGACAACATTATTATTATTATTATTATTATTATTATTATTATTATTATTATTATTATCATCATCATCATCATCATCATCATCATCATCATCATCATCATCAAAACAGCAGTGCATCAGCATAGCATGGTGTTAGAATTACACTGCATCAGTTAGGGAAAACAGGAGGGGGCTTCTCTGTCCTCCATTTTAATATCACAACTAGAGATGGGCACAAATGGCCAGGTCAATGGTTCTTCCCAGTTTATTTACCACCACAAGAAGTGTTTGGCAGTTTGGCCCCTATGGTGGGCACCCACTCAGAAGTAGCATCCCAGCTTCCCTGCCCTGCATTCTCCAGGTACTGCTATTGCAGTGGTAAACGGACCAGGATGAACCAACCCATCTCTAGCCACAACTCACCTATTATGTGACAGGGTTGTCACCTCATGTAACACTGCCCACAACTCCATTTGGGTGAGAGCTAACCGTCCACACAGGCTACACTATGAGCCAATTGGGATCCTGCTGAACCATACTAAAAGGAATAGCCCTGTGCCAGAAAAAAATGAAACACGTCTTAAAGGGGCAGGATGGATCAATTTAAGTAGAAACATGTGTGGACACTGTTGTTTGGTTTGAACCAAACTGTACCAACATGGATCCATATATTGCTCTATATGCTGGTGAGGACAGGTTCTGTGCTGCTGCTGCTAGTCTTGCATGTACTAACCGCACCACCATCAACTCTGAGTTACAGATTTATTGCTTGCTCAGATTCCCTTCTGACTGGATGCGCAACACACCAGTCCAGACAAGCTGAGCTATTTGAGTCAAGGCTGAGAACAAGGTCAAGCCTGAGATGGAATCATATGGCAAATTAGATTGTCACCTTTGCCTTTAAAAATGTGCTTAGTTCTCATTACACACACAAAAATAAAAAAATAAAATAAAAGGAGAGCTAAAATGGAAGAGAAGTAGGAAGAGGAAAGGAATTATGTGCACTAGAAGTCCCAGAGCCAGAAATGTTTATTTTAAAAAATAATTCATTGTGTAATTGTTATAAAGCTCCCCCCATGATTACTTCTAAAAGTTACCTCTCTTAATAACTTGTTACATTGCCTATCACTTCTTCTTGATCATCCCAGAGTGCAGGACATGTAATAATGGGCTCAAGCTTCAGGAAGCCAGATTTAGGTTGAATATCAGAAAAAACTTCTTAACTGTTAGAGCAGTACAACAATAGGACCAATTACCTCGGGAGGTGGTGAGCACTCCAGTGCTGGAGGAATTCAAGAGAAAATTGGACAGCCATTTGTCAGATCTACTTTGATTTGTATTCCTGCACTGAGCAGGGGGTGGGACTCAATGGCCTTATAGGCCCCTTCCAACTCCATTATTCTATGCTTCTTTGTTGATTTTTTTAAAAAAATCTTAGTATTATCCTTAGTATTGATACGATAGTGGTACAAAATGAAAAATTGTGGTGAAAATACCTAAAGTACCTTTTTCAAGCAATTAAAAATATTTTTCATTACACTAAAAAAATCTGTATTGTTTGCATTGTTTTATTTTTGAAACATAATTACTTAACACACTCCTTAATGAGTAACTCTTTTCCTCCAAACTATGAAAAAGGCTTTCTAGCCTTTGTTCTTTACTTCTAGGCCCTTTCCTGTGATGTTTAGCTTCTTGCTATGATTCCCCTGGAGAAGAGGAGACTGAGAGATGATACAATACCTATTTTAAAATATTTGAAGAGCTGTCATTGTGGAGCTTTGTAAAATGTGTCTCTGGAAGGCAGGGCTCAAAGTAATGGATTCAAATCATGAGAAAGGAAGTTTTAGCTAAAGTTTAAGAAGCACTTCCTAACAGTAAGAGCTATTTGATAATGGAATGAACTACCTTGAAAGGTTGTGGGCTCTTCTTCATTAGAGATTTTTGAACAGAAGCTGGATGGCTATCTTTCAGGGCTACTTTTTAATCTGCAGATTTCCTGTTTTAGCAGGGATTTGGATTTGATAACCTTTGGGATCTCTTCCAGCTGCATGATTTTGGGGCTGGAATCCTATTGGGGTTCACAGAAGGAACTAGTCATGCACCTTGGTTAATTGTGGCTGGGTCCCTGTTGGCCATCTATCTGATCTCACACTCACTCGCACAGCTGGCACAGATCCTGACACCTCATCAGTTAGCTTCAATTTATGCAATCCCTCCATGAGCACCAATTTATGATTCCTTTTATTCTTGGTTTCCATAGTTCCTAAAATAGTGTGTCATGTCCCTCCCAGGCAGGGGAAATCTGGATAAAGTCCCCAATGTTCAATATTGATGAACTCCTTTAAAAATAGTGCTAAGCAACACAGTAATTTCACACACCAGGTTCCGTACATTTTTATTTAAATTTCCATGCATATTTATAGCCAGAGGAAGTCTCTTTAGCAAGACTAGTTTCTGATTTGTTCAGCCATTGCTTTGGTGTTCTGCCTTGACCACATTGGCATGAAGACCATTTTGTTCATGCCCAAAGCTTACTCATTACAGAGCATATATGCTGCATACAGATATCACAAACAGGCATTGAGCTTGTGTACTACACACAATGTTATAAAGCTTTGGTACATATTCTGTGGTATATTTTTTAAACCAAAAGTTTCAAGCACCTATCTTTACTCATGATTTTTTTCATTTGTGACTCTAATAACTGTAATTTTAACTTAAGAAAATATATGGAAGCAAATTCTGAATGGAGCACATTCTGCGAGAAATGTGCTCCACTTTCATTGCTGCCAAGGGCTGACTAGAGTGGTAAGATCAAGCAAGGTTTGAGAGTCAAGCAGTGTAAGATGAGGTGTCGGAAGGGGGAAGCAAACATGCTCTCTTAGGCGTGGTCATAGAGTCAGGAAGCTAATTGATGGTTGGTGGCTCAGTGGGGATCATGTAAGCAAGCAGAAACAAGGATTAAATATGACTGTCATGGCGAAGGCAGGCATGGAAAAATTAGCAGAAAATGTTTAAAACTTCAACTAACTGTTAGTGAGGTCAAAAATCTAATTCAGTTAAGGTTAAGTTGTAATGGCTGGATCGCTTAGTGGTTTAGGCAACAGGTTGAGAGCAATGTGCAGAAATTGCAGTGTTGTGCTGCAAGGAGTACAGACTCTTTTGTAGGACAGGGCAGCCTGATTCTGTTTGATACCACACATGCACACATTTTCATCTTTTATGCAGGTATACTTTCTCAGACACACATTTGACCACTTCACTACTAAAGGGGAAATATGTTTAAGAAGCTTCGCCCTCTCCCACATACAGTATTTTAACATTATTTACTTTTATTGTTTCACTCTGGCCATACTTGGACGCTATTTCATATACTGCTGAGCTGTGTTGCAGAAGTGCACAAAGAGCAAAAAGTTATTTGACAATTTAACACTTAACATAAGCCCTAAAGTTGCAATTAAAAAAATCAACACAAATCAAATGAGTTTAAAATTTAAATTACTGTAACTGTGTTTTGCGTGGGGGGGGGGGAGGGAGAGATTTATCAATGGTAGCACTTATTCTCCTTTGAGAAATTCATCTGATGCCTATATTATGGTGTGTGTGTGGGTTTTGGAAGCATGTCTTTTAAAAAAATTTCCCATGCCTTGTAGCATCTATTTTCTAGTGCTTTCGCATCTTTGCAGTGCTTTATCCTTGCAGCTCACTTTGTGTTTGGTTTTATTATGTGCTTTCACTGGTTTTATTCTGATGTTTATGTGATTTCATTGTCATCTATTTTGTGCTTTCAATGTGTAAAACCTGAATGTTATAGGATGTGTAGAACTTGGGCAGTTTCAAAAATGTAATAATTAAAATAACTCAAACCTCCAGCCATCACACAGTGATTACCATGTGAAAGGAGAGATGGAAAAAGGAAAGAAAAAAAACCCACATTCACTCCCGCCATTGCATGCCTCTCTTCAAGCGGGGGCCTCACAAATGCTGAGTCAGCAGCAGTGTCTGACAAATTAGTCTACAGCATGACTGCTGGGCTCCAAGTTTCTCATAATTAACATCGACAAAGCTCTGTGAGCCTCTGTGTGTAAGTCACCGTGCCTGCGCATGTCCTCCCTGCTGGAAAGTGCCCAGCCGCAGGAAAAAAGAAATGGCTCGCATTACTTTTACAACTGTCCGGGCTTGCCATTCACCAAGGCACACAGCAGGACCTGCTTTATTTTGCCTTCCTGAGTCTTGCAGGCTGTGGCAGCGCTTGAAGCTCAAATGAGCCACAGGGCCATCTGTTCAGCTAGGAAAGACAATCATTGGCTGCTTGCCTTGGGAGAAAGTCCCACTGAACTCAATGGGAGTTCTCAATAAATACATGGGTAACTGCAGTCACAGTTGTTAGAAATAAAGGATCTGAGTGAGATGCTTTCCCCTGAGCTCGGGTGGGGAAAGAGCAGTGGTCCATTTGTGGACCAGCCCTACCATTTGGCAGAGTGAGAAGCAGCCTTGGACAGCAGATCCAGGGGTACTGCAGATTGCCAACCCCTATTTTAAGTTACTAGTGTTGCTGTTGTATTTTTTACTGCCAGGGATGGAGAGAAATTGCTCTGAAATATTCTGCCTCACTTCCCAAAATAATATGTGCCCCAGAGATGCCTTGGGTCCCAATCCAAGGACGAGTGGCAGGAATCTACATAAAGCAAAATAAAAATTGGTTGGCTTTGGTATTACATACCTTGATTTGATGGGGATGAGGATTTGCTGCTCTTATCTCACATAGCAAAATTTATTGGTTTGTTGGTGTTGTCCTTGGAGTGGATTTCCTAGGCAATAAGGTCAGGGATCCATGTAGGAGAATGAACAGAAAGGCCTTGCATGCCAAAAATATCAGAGACTAGAAATATATATATATATATTGGGAGGAGGCTACAATTTCTGGAAGTTGCAGTCCTAGAGGCTAACTTTCTACACTCTAGGGCAGTGATGGTGAACCTTTTTGAGCCTGAGTTCCCAAACTGAAAAAACAAAAACAAAACACCAACCCAGCAGGCAGTGGCAGTGGCAGAAGCGGGAATCCCAGGCACGGAGGTGCCTCCAGACCCCAGTCCGGATCCACCTCCAGTCATACCCAACCCCGCCAGTACCTATAGCTCGGCCAGCCTGCCGCCACCAGCGCCAGCTGCTCCGGATCCTGGCCCACCACCTGTCGCCTCCTCCTCAGGTTTGGCTGCCGGGGGTAGCGATCTAGTGACTTATGGCTTGCGTGCTCACAGAGAGGGCTCTGCGTGCCAGCTGTGGCACGCGTGCCATAGGTTTGCCATTGCTGCTCTAGGGTGACAGCTTACCTTATTTTGAAGTAAGTAGCACATATTGCTCTCTAAAAGATCCCCTCCCAAAAGACCATTAATTTCAGAGTTTCAGATTTATTGACTGGACTGATTTAAGAAGGAAATGGAAACAGGCAAGAAAGAGTACAAAGGGGATTAAACCAGCTTGAAACAAAGGCAGGTTACAGACGTAGCACCCTAACAGAACTCTGAACTGGGTACAAGGGAAAATGTACAATTGGAAGCTGACAACATGTTGCAGAACAGGATGTTAAACATCCCAAACTGGGATTTCTCCCCAGTTGGGCTCTGAGATTATTTCCTCAAAACTTCCTGGTCTGATCGTGACCTCTGTTATTCACACAATGAAAGGTTTTGGCTCTGAAATGCGAAATTCTTTGGCTGCTATTGTGGAAGACGTGTTCGTTTCTGTTCCTGGGTTGGAACTCCTGCAGTTTATGCATGAGAAGACAAAAAAGCCCCACAAGAAGAAAAGTCAATGGCAATTGCTGTTCCTTGAGTCTGTGCCACTTTACTTAATGTTTCCTAACTTCAGATCCGGTAACTCTCCTATATTACAATTGCCATTTAAAGCCAAAGCTTAGTTGTTCCAACTAGGGATGTGCATGGCAATTTTTTTTTTTTTTTTTTTTGTATTTTGTTCATTTTGGGTCCTGTGACGTTTACCCATGGCCCCTGCTTGTTTCACCAAACCCAGAGCTCACGAAGGTATCCTAACACACCTCTTTACACGCTGCCACCAGTTGATCTCTTTATCAACTTATATTTCTTATGAAAGACTAAGGTCCATTCAGTACTGACTTTTTAACAGAAACAGGTTTATTGATTACACGTGGTTTCAGGAATAATTCTTAAGCACATTCTTAAAGTTTCACAAAGCTTCAATATTTTTCTTTAATCTCTTCTATATTAATTAACCCAGGTCACACTCTGACTAATCACTGCCTAATCACTCCTTAAACACTCTCTGCCTCTAAACCCCAAACTATCCTCTTCTCTAGCTCTCTCTGACTCAGACTGAACTTCTCTCCCAGGTTCCGCCTCTCAGCAC
Organism: Intellagama lesueurii; assembly: GCA_037013535.1. Taxonomy (NCBI): domain Eukaryota; kingdom Metazoa; phylum Chordata; class Lepidosauria; order Squamata; family Agamidae; genus Intellagama; species Intellagama lesueurii. The sequence goes on from JBAJHW010000001.1 coordinate 36,248,826, forward strand.
CTCTCTTAGTCCTGCCTCATAACCACATTAACATATAACTTATGGATAATGCATAACTTATAATGCATAACTTAGGGTGGACGCCATAGGTCCTTCAAAGGGGTACTTCTTTTGTTTTTCTGATTTCTGTGTACCAGTCCTTTCATGTTAAAGTTGAAAAGCCTCCTTTAGGTCATTAGTTATATGTTTCCCCATTGGTATTTTCTCACACTGCAAAAACTCTAAAGAACCCTTAAAAGCAACTCCAGAAAAGCAGAGGCAAGGCAATGGAGAATCAATCTACTCTAAATGCATCAGTAAATGAGAAAGAAAAAACATAATCGTAGCTATGCAGGCACTAGTTTATGTTATCACATTCAAAACAACAGTATGAGTTCAGGTCCTTCTGCAGATTACCGTATTTTTCCGTTTATAAGACGCACCCATGTATAAGACCCCCCCCCAACTTTTCTAACCCCAAAATTAAGAAATCTTAGCTTTGAGTATTCTGCCTCTGGGCTCAGAATGCTCGGACATTATGAGTCCCTGTTGTATCTGAGCACTGCCCACAGCTCCACCTACAACGAGGTGTGTTCCAATTGGTTTGTTCAGCATCAACTGACATCAGTTACATAAGACTTGTGATTGGAGGAAGCTAAGTCTCCTGACTATAGGAAGCTAAGCCTCGTGACTGAAGGAAGCCTGTTTAAAGAGTCAAGGTATGGGCCGTTTTGTTCTCTCCTCAGCTTACTTCTGTGTATAAGACGCTCCTCAATTTTTAGTGTAACGATTTTAGGAAAAGTAGTGTACACGGAAAAATACAGTAATTCCCGCTCCCCCACCAAGAGATTCTGATTGGTTGCTAGCAGTTTTAGAGATTCAAAATTCCTACTCCCACTGGATGTTCTGATTGGATGATGACAGCAGCTCTCACAGTTGTACTGGATGAAAACGTTATCAAGTGATTTGACAGACACAGAGTGAAAGTAAGGTTACATGAAAGAGGGGAACATGAAAGGCAGATGTTTATCTCCCTTTTGTAAACATGAAACAGGAACAGGTGATACCTTTAATCACCCAGAAAGAATATAAAAAAACTAACAGCAAGCTTTCAATGATAGATCATCTTCTTTAAGGTTTTGCATCAAGTTGGTACTTCCAATTTTTATTCTGTTATTAATGTTCCAGATTCACATGGCTGATGATGTTGAAGCCAGGTTTACTTCTTAGATGGAGATAGTGTAGTATGCAAGTTCTTTTCGAGCTCCTCCTCAGCTGGCAGTTTGGAATTTATGGCCCGTCTCTCAAAACAGAGAACAGCCAGGCAATCTCACTCCTCCTTCTCTGCCTTTTTTGAAACATTCATGTTTCAGAGACTCTTTTATGATAAACACTGAATACAGCGTTGGTAGAGTGAGCAGCATCTAATCAGAAAGTTTAGCACAGCACACATTCCCCTTTGGAAAGAAAGGATCTCCAAGAAAACTGGTGCCTATTAGAGAAAATATGGAGACAGGAAAGAGAATAGGAACCCTAATTCTAAACATCTAAGTTGGAGATGCAAGGAGCCATGGCTGCTCTCTCATCTCTTGAGAAGAAAGGCACATTGTCTTCTCCTTTTTCCAAAGAAGATCAAGAAACAAATGTGAGAAGGATGTGATTCCAGCAACCCCAAGAATTTCCATTAAAACTGAGCAGAGCTCCACACATGGAAGCCAGTACTATAGGGTTCTGTAACCAGGTTCATGGCTCTTTCTCTTTTACTATCCCTGAATGCAGTGATATATGTATAGTTTCTATGTTTACTTTATTTCCAGTTTCCAATGTATATTCTGCTAGCATTCTGGATATTCTTACGCATCCTACTTTCAGGTGAGTAACGTGTTGCTCATGGGATACGTGTTCTCTTCTGCTTGATATTGTCCCCCTACCATTTTCCCCCTGCTGCTCCCAAGCTTCCTTCTGTAAAGAATGGAAAAATACATTTTCCTTTGAAAACAAGGCACACAGGGAGTTTATTTCTTGTTTAAAAGAGCATTGTGTTCCTGGAAATGCAATTATGATAGAGTCCCCTATCAGGCCAAAGGCAACATATAAATAAATAAATGAAATGAAATATTAATAATAATTGTATTCGCTGACTTCCTTATTTTCCAAATAGAATGTAAAAGAGGATTATTCATATATATATATGTGTCCCATGCTGTTGAGATTTGGTGGTGGTGGTGTGCTGCCCTGAGGAGGTGGGGACAACATGACCCCTCTGTCCTTGAGCTTCCTTGTCCCACCCTAGCTGTACTGCATATCCCTCCCCCCATAATTTTGTGTGAAATGAACTGACATTTGTTCGTTCCATCCCTTGAATGCCAATATTGCTAAAGATGAAGAATTGTTGAGTAAGGTTATAGATGAGGAATGGAAAACCTGTAGTCCTTCACATCTTGTTGGAATAATACTTCCATCACATCTGACTGTTGGAGAGTTGGAATTTGGCAACATCTGGATGGCCACATGTTCCACACCCTCGGTACAGACAGAAAAATACAATATGGTTGTGTTTTTATATCATCCCGTTTCTTTAATCTTCCACCTTTTGGATTAGGGAGACCCCAAAGGTGGTTTACAGATGAGCCATAAGAGAAAGCCCATATAATAAAACAATATACAGAACTGATTAATTACATGAAGTGTATTAAAAATACATCCCTATTTTTTAAAATGCAAAACCGCTGCAGCCCAATAAAAATAAATCAACATCCAAATCCAAAGGCATGCTTAAAAGCCATGTTTCCTCCATTCTGGAAAGGCTGCCAGCACTATCCTCTGATATCTCACCTTCAGGAGGGAACAGAGATACAGTCCCTTAACCATAGTGCTGCATATTTCCATCCTAAAGATGTAAGACAACAGAATATCATGGTCATTGGTTCAGAAATCTGCTGAGAAATCCAGGAAGATTAAGTTGTGCTTTCCCTCTCTAGCACTAATCATCCAGCAAGGCAGGGGTTGGCAGCTGCATCCTTCAGATGTTATTGGACTGTAACACCTTGAACACCCCCATCACTATCTGTGCTGACTAGGCCTGATGGGACACATAGGCCAAAGCATCTGGATACACTGGCCACCCTTGCACAAGTCAAGTAAAGCAATACCAGAACCAGGCTGAAACCCAGATTGAAAAGGATCCAGATAATCAGTTTTCTCCAGGATAAAATGATATTTAGGAGGGACTCAGCCATGTGAGCTTCTCTCTGAAGGGTCTTCCATATCCATAGTACAGCAGCTAACAAGGCCCTTCTTCTTTTGTTCTCTCATGTTCACCTACAATCATTCTTGAAGACAGAAAAACACAATCAACTCCTTAGATGTTGACAAGAGTTTACAAGTAGATTCACTTCAGATATCTTGGTCTCAAACATTAAAAATAAACACTGGTGCCTTGAATGGCTTCTAGAAATCAACTGATAGTCTGGAAGGTGGGGAAGTACAACTGTGTTACCTTGTGCATCTTGAGAATCCTGTGGAACAACTGAGCAATAATTCCCATTTATTGTGTAATATTGTCTAGAAAATGCTTTTGCTGATTTGCAAATAATGACCCTACCTCTAACACTAAGAATGAGAATTATGTGGTCAGTCTTCCCTAAACTGTACCATTTCAGGGTTTCAGTGTCAGAGCTGTATGTCCACCATGAAAAAAAGGAGGTCCTGGTAACATCTCGTATAGATTATTGCAATGCGCTCTATGTGGGGCTGCCTTTGAAGACGGTCCGGCAACTGCAACTGGTCCAGAATCGAGCTGCACGGCTGGTGAGTGGTGGGGCCGCTAGGGGACATATCAAGCCGATTCTGATTGAATTACATTGGTTACCAGTTGCTGCCCGGGTCCAATTCAAAGTGCTTGTTTTGACATATAAAGCCCTAAACGGCTTGGGCCCTGGATACCTGAAGGACCGCCTCCTTCCATATGAGCCTACCCGGCAGTTAAGATCTAGCCAGGGGGCCCTTTTGAAAGAGCCGTCCCTCAAGGAGGTAAGAGGGATGGCTTGTAGACAAAGGGCTTTTCAGCAGCTGCCCCCAGACTATGGAATGCCCTCCCGACTGAGATTCGTCTGGCGCCGACGCTGATGACATTTCGGCGCCAGGTCAAAACCTTCCTGTTCCAGAAGGCTTTTAATTGAAATAATATCAACTGTGGGTCCTGATGGCAATTTTTAGAGTATCTATTTTAATTGAATTTTAATTGTTTTATCTTTTTATTGTATTTCTATTGTATTTTAATTGTTGTAAGCCGCCCAGAGACCTTTGGGTAGAGTGGGCGGCATATAAGTTAAATAAATAAATAAAATAAATGAATATTTAGAAACAACTAGACTCATTTTCTGACCTGCAGAGAGATCCTTTCTCCTATGCATGGAACAATGTCCATGTCCTCTACCTGCTCCCCTGTTCCAAGGCCTGAATTATTACACTTAGGGAAATTCCTGTTGCTTGATTTTTCTGAAAATATAAGTTGAGTCTAAGCTATCCTGTACAGTTTCTTCTTATGAAGGGAAACTCTTCACCCTTCTTTAGAAGTTAGCTGTAATTGTTATGCAAATAGAAATGCTGATCACTGTGATAGCCAGCTTGAGAGTGTAACACCAGGACCTATTTGACCATGATTCAAATCCCCACCCCAGTCATAGAATTCATGAAATGACCTTGGGCCAGTTGCTACCTTGGAGCCTGACTTAAGAGGATTGTTGTGAGGATAAAAGTAAATGAGTTGTATACCAGCTTGAGCTTCTTGGAGGAAAAAAGCAGAATATAAATCTGATAAATAAATAATGACTGTTTGGCTCTCATGTAGTCACTAGAAAACCCATCTCCCCTGTTCTGATAGCTGAATTGTCCTTCCCTGCGGACATCTGATTGCCTTTTAAAGAGAGAAAGTATAACCTATAAGAAGTATAGATTGAATTTGTGTGCTGATATTGGGAAAGGACAGCAATCTGTGTCAGATGCAGACAAGGGGAACTGATTTATTCTGATCTTAATGCTCTGTGATGTAGCCAGCAGCACATGGGAATCAGTGACACATGGTCCAGAGCTGGTCATTTCGCAGGGCTGCCACTGACACTTTGTGTTGCCTCCTAAGGGCTGATGGAGGGGCCCTGACTCACTATCAAACAAACAGAATTTCCCATAAAGGACTGTGATTTTAAAGCCATTTAAATGAAAGGTAATTGAAGCCACAAGTCTTTGCTTAGGTGGTGCTGCAGGATCCACAGAAATGCTAGTAATGTGTGTGTGTTTAAATGGACATTCCCTTCCCTTTCCCCCAAAGCTACGTAGAAGGCTTCTTTTAAAAGAGGGATGAGCAACCCATAGCCTAGGGTGACATGTGACCTTTGGCCTGATCTCATATGGCTTTGAGACTAATTTCAATGGCATCTGCCAGCTATCAGTTTCTGCCTCTTTAAGAATGTCTCCTCCCTTCCTCTCCTGTCTGCTACATGGGGAAGAAGAGGGTGGCAGAATGGAAGAGAGAAGAATGGGGGAAAGGGTGGGCAATGGCATGCTTGCTTTTGGCTTTGACCTTGGCTACCCCACCTTTCATCAGCATGAGGGCCCCTGCAGATTACCTCCAAGGGAATGAGGCCTTTGATGGGGGTAAAAAACTGGGAAGTAAGCTGATTGTGGAGCCCTGTAATATCAACCCATTCAGCATGATAACATAACTGAGGGTCAGTTCAGACATATGAACCACTTGATTACAGAATGCTTAATGACTAGCAGATGAATGTGTGAACAGATTCACTTGAAATGTACTGTGCTTGAGGAACTTTTTTTTCCACAGTTTGTCATACATTTGATTTGTGTCTCTTCTTTCAGACATGCCAAATATCAACACCTGATGCTGAAATACTCAGACAATGCATGGGAATTTCTTTGATCTTTGCTTTGTTCTTTGCTTTATCTGTGATTCATAGTTGCAAACTTAGTGATCTTTTTCACTTTCTGTTTCATAGCAAAAAGTAAAATTTTCAAAATTATTATTATATGTAATATTTCTATATCTTCTTTTTTCCCTCTTTTCACTAATCCTGTCCTAAGACTTAGCCTATTTTACTAGCCTTTTTTTACCTTGGCCAGATTGGTTTCACAGTGTACTTAGAGTATGTACACCATCTGAATCACATACAGTATAAATTTGCAGGCTCAGAAGAAAATCAATAAATTTTACAGTTTTTGGTGCATTCCTGGGATTAAACATAGCAATGGTTGTGTCAGACACCATTGCTGTGTTTAATTCCAGGAATGCACCAAAAGCTGTAAAATGTATTGATTTTCTGGTGGTCACATGGCTGTGCTAGTCTTGGTGAGTCACAGGAGAAATAGAGAAGTTCTCCCCTACTCACCTCATTGTAATTTCCAGAGAGAAAAGACTTGAGTTCTATGCTGTAACATTAAGAACTCAGATAATTTTCAGAGTTAATTTAAGAAGTCTCCCCCACTCCAGGGTATCTCTTCAAAGCAGCGACCTGGGCACAGCAAATATTAAATTAGGTCTGGAGGCTGAGTAGTGTTTGCATCAAAGGCAAAGCGATTATTGGCGGCGGGGGGGAAATGCCCCCAATTCTTGCTTTAGCCCTCTTGTGAATTGCTAGCACCAAGAATTATGGGGCTAGGTGGAAAAAACCTTACAGGGAAGTCTTAGGGGCATTAGATTTTGAACACCTCCCCTAATGTTTATGGAGTTAGCCCAGAACATGGGAATACTCCTTTTCTGGTCTACAGTTTCCAGATTCCTCAGCAAGCAAGACCATGTTGGCTGGGGGATTCTGGGAATTAACTTGAATTGGAGAAGAGTTCAGGACTTTCTAATACTTGCCAATGCTTTAAGATAAACATCACCCAGTCTCTGAAGGTTGTTTCTGTGTCTGATTCTGGTGAGTCTTGCTGGCATTTCCAGTCTCAATCTGTGCAGACTTGATATAGTTTGATTCCAATAGGTAGCTATGCACAGGATTTGCAAAATCCTTGAGCATGGTATGGATTTTGTTTAGCATATGTACTATGTACAAGTCTTGGAGTAAATGATAAAGGTGTCACCACTATAGGTGCTAGGAAATGCTGTCAAGAATGGATTGCCTCCTCAAGCCAAGCTGCAGGGACTGTTTCTCTGTGTCACTGCCCCGTGTCTAGCATGAAAATAGCACTCCGTAAATAATGGGTTTTTATTCTTTAGCTTCCCAAATGTGATGTGTGTTTTATTTTATTCCAATGTTGATCAATTTTGTGCTTATAAATAAAACATTGACACTTGGGATTTTGCCAGTTTGCTGCAGCTACAGCTACAGGTTTCATGGGTCTTGGATCCACACAAAAGGATTCACCCCCTCTGTGAAGACACAGTCTGCCGCCAGGGTCAGCTACAACAAAAATCACTGTAATCATTCTTTGTGGCTCTAGCAATGACTTCCCTCTAGATCTCCCTTGAAAGCACTGGTGTGATGCATTCCTGTTCAGTCTAAGAGCACTGTCTCTCCAGTGGTACAAATAAAGCCACAAAAGAACAAATATAGGGAACTCTTTTGTAATAATAGTCATCATAACTATGTCGTGAAGTCAGTTCCAACAATATAGCAATGCTTCTCAGGGATTCCTAGGAAAAATGCACTCAGAGGTGGTATTGGTTTTTAGCTTGCCTCATTGCCAACAGGAACGGGTGTGGATGGGTACCTTGAGATGCTTCGCCTCAGTTTTTAAGGATATCTTCCCTCCTTGGTCCACAGACAGCCTCTGCTTGCAGATCTTGCTGAGTGAATATGTTTGAACTGTGCAGACAACCAAACTTCTTATGGGTGGAGTTGACATTCAGCTCCCTTCCAAACACTGTTTTTTTCTGGACTCAGGCATGCTGATTTAGTACACAGACATGCAATTTCATAGGAATGGCGGATCTCCACCTGAGGGATGTCCAAACAGATTTCGCTGCTAGAGGCAAAGGGCAGGATGACACCTCCTTATTCCCAGTTAAAAAGCTGAGCGGGTAGACAATTGGGTCTCCAGCAATGGCAAAGAACAGTGCCCTCTACCATACTTGAGGGTGGCAGGTGAGCTTAGAGACTATAGGGCAAACCACATAACATGCACAGCTGTGTCCTGCATCAATTTATTACCTCTCCCCACTTGTCAGCATGCATCACCTTCAGAGGGCAGCCTTACCCAGGCCTATAGTACGGTCAGCCCTTCGCCATGGAAACCAGCAGAGATCAATGTCTGTGGGAGTACACTCTAGTGAAATGAATCTTGCATATAACCCCAGTACTGTATTATTATTACGTTGTACTTCTTACTTCTCAGTATTGCTGGTGCATGGGGGTGGAACAAAGGTTGAAGCCTAAAATTTAGGAGGCATGTAGGCATCCCCTGATATATAATATAATAATCTTATAACTGCAGAATCAGAAGAGACCCTATGAATCATGTAAAGTGTACCTTCCTATCTTGTTATTATTATGTACCATCAAGTTGCTCCTGACTTATGGCAACTCTATGAATGAGTGATCTCCAAAATGTCCTGTCCTCAACAGCTCTGTTCAGCTCTTGTAAACTCAAGCCTGTGGTTCCTTTACAGAGTCAATTAATCTCATATTTGACCTTAATCTTTTCCTGCTGCCTTCAACTTTTCCTAACATTAATGTCTTTTCCAGAGAAAGTTGCCTTTTCATGATGTGTCCAAAATAGGACAGCCTCAGTTTAATTACTTTTCCCTCTAGAGATAGTTCAGACTCCCCCCCCCCCTGGGAGCCACTTACTGTATTTGTCTTTATGGTAGTCCAAGGATCTGCAAAGCTCTCCTCCAGCACCATATTTCAAAGGAATTTATTTTTTCCTGTTGGCTTTCTTCACTGCTCAGCTTCTGCACCCATAAACAGTGACCAGGATTACAAGAGTGTGAATGATCTTGGTCTTGGTGTCCAGTGACACATCCTTACATTTGATGATCTTGTCAATTTCTTTCATTGCTGCCTTTCCAAGTCTCAGTTTTCTTCTGATTTCTTGGCTGCAATCTCAATTTGGATTGATGATTGAGCCAAGGTATACAAAATCTTTAATAATTTCAATTTCTTCACTGTCAGCATTAAAGTTATAGTTCTTCTGTAGTCATGGTTTTGGTCTTCATTTTCAACTGGAACTTTCTTCTTTCACTTTCATCAGGAGATGTTTCAAGTTATTGCTGCTTTTTGTTATTAAGATGGTGTCATCTGCATATCATAAATCATTGATGTTTTTCCCAACAATTTTCACTCCTCCTCCTCCTGAATCTAGTCTGGCTTTCTGTATGATATGTTCCACATAAAGATTGAACAGATAAGGGGATAAAATGCACCCTTGTCTGACAACTTTGCCTATAGGAAACCATTCTGCCTCTCATATTCTGCCTAGTGGCTGCTTCTTGTCCACAATACAGGTTATGCATCAGGACAATCAAGTGCTGAGGCATGCCCATTTCTTTCAGAACAACCCATAGTTTTTCATGGTCTATATAGTCAAAGGTTTTGCTGTAGTCTATGAAGCATAGATTGATCTTCTTCTGAAATTTGGTGGTCTCCAGTAGCTAGCAGATATTTACAATTGATCTCCTGTGCCTCTTTCTTTTTGGAATCCAGCTTGCGGCATTTTTCACCTTATACCTTTCTATAAAAACAAATAAGAAGCCCTCATTTATCTTTGGGGTATGCTAAGATTTGATCTGAGTTTGGAAAATGTACTTTTATAGACTACAGTTCCCCAAATTCCCCAGCTAACGTGAGTGGTACTGGTCTTGTTGGCTGGGAGATTCTATGGTAAGTTGTTAACAAACAGCTTTTCCAACCTCAAATTGAATGGTGGTAGTGGTGGTGGTAATAGAAGTGCTCTGTCTCTGGATTAGCAAATGTGCAGATAGGCAGAATGAACATAAATAGTAAGAGATAGGTCTTGTTCTAGCTTTTTAAATCTCCCTTTTTTGGTAATATTAAAGAAACTTTTGGAAAATGCTTTTGTTGAATTTGGGGAATGGTATGTATGGTTGTAAAGAAAAAATGCTGTGTATTTTTCAGACATTTTCATAACCCAGATTAGACACTTTTAGTGCAATCATGTGCATCTTTATTCAGACATAAGTACCACTAAGTTCAGTAGCATTTTTTTCATTATTAAGTTTGTATTGGAGTGCAGCATGCTGTTTACAGAGAAGTAAGATCCCTTGAAGTCAGTGGAATTTGTACCCAGGTAAGTATGCACAGGACTGCAATGCAATCAATCACAATCAACAGATTGAGAGCTACTTAAGTCTTCTATTGAAATTAATGGGCTTGATTGGGGCTGAAATCAATAGGGCTTAACTTTATAGTGCATTGAAAGAACTACAACAAATACTCATGAAATGGTGCCTTTATTGAAGGGAAAGAACACAGCTTCCTTCTGTCACAGGGGTGGTGAACCTTTTGCCCACCATGTTTTAAACTACTACTCCTACCTTACAACTGACCTGCTGGCTGGGGCTTATGTGAATTGTAGGTCAAACCTCATAGCTTGGAAAGTTACTTACTGAATGTGATTTTTCCCTGTTACTCATTGTAGTGTTTTTACTGCTAATTGCAATATTTAAAAAAGTAATACATTACTCATTGTGATGCATGTTACTTTTATTTAAGAAAACCTCTAAGGATTTATGAGAGAACTGCATAAAACTTGAAAAACATCCTGCCACAATATCTAAAAATGTCTTTAAAAAGTTACCAGAACATGTAACTTGTTCAGCCAATAAAATATTTTTTGTTTTTGGTCATTGCACTATTTTTGAAATTTAATTTAATTACCCTCATTTAACCAATAAATTGTTACAGGTAAATGTTATTTTTATTGCACATCTAAGCTCTTGCCAAAATATTTGAAGGGCCAAAGGTTTCCTACCCTCATTGTACAGGTTTTGCCAGGTGCTTAGTATTTGCCAATCTGATAAAGCATGGAAGCTAATTCCCATCATATATTGTGGTTTAACCAAAGCACCACTCTTGGGGGGTGGGGGGAGGCAATATTTGGAAATCACAAGTGCTAAGTAAACAGGGGCCTTCTGAATGGCTGTTGTGCTGCCAAAAAACACCAAAAGTTTTTTAAGCAGCTGCTAGGAAGATACTTAGAGTATTAAAGGAACTCTACAATGACAGTCTCATTCAAATTTTATCATCATGTGCTGTTAAGTCAATTCTGACTTATGGCAACTCTTTTCAGGGTTTTCCAGGTAGAGAATAGTCAGAAGTGGTTTATCATTCCCTCTTTGGGGGGTGGGGGTGGGTGGGCTGGGAATGTGCAGCTTGCCCAAGGCCACACAGGCTGGTTTTACTTGCAGGAGGCACAATGGGCAATCAAATTCCCAACCTCTGGCTCCACAGCCAGATACCTAAACCACTGAGCTATCCAGCCAACTGCCTTCATTCAGATATGTTTCATTAATAGCTACTATGTAGCTTGGTAATTCTCTGTTCTAGTTTAGAGTTTGCTGTAGGAGACTTATCTCAGTTAAGATGGAGGACGTAGTTTCTAACTTGCCACTCCACAATGACAAGAACTCTCCTGCTGGTGATTTACACATTCATAAGTTCAATTGTGTGACTCACTTGCGGCAAGCTGCTGCTAACTAGGAAGGTGCCAGTCATGTTATGAGATGTGCACCCAATGGTGCAGAAAGCACACACCTTGTAATTTGATCAACACTTCATTAGTCAATGCCTATTTGCCACACTGAGGGTGCGATCAGACAATTATTTAGATCACATTTTGGGGTGTTGGCAGCATGGCCTGGGTTGCTCTGTTGGCCAGCTACCGGACAACGTACTGCTGATCACAAACCAACATGACCCTGGTCTGTCTAGATCTTTGTGTTCCAGCAGCAGAGCTGCTCTTTCCCCACCCCCTACCCCACCCCCATGTTTTGTTATTAAATAATCAAAAGCATTCTGGTCATTGAATTTATGGAGTACTCCAGGTGAAACCTATGAACGCTGCTTCTCCCTATGACCTTTGTTTGGTCTCTATCACATCTTGGCATAACAAACTGATGAGAAGGCTTTAAGGTCAACCTTAACCTCCGTCTCTCTGCTTGCTTTTAACACGTCACCTGATGAAGGGGGAAATGTTCCTTTTTGGGTGGCCTATCAAGGTATCACAGTATGGCGTCTGGAGTGTATTTTGTGCCAACCCGGTCGTGCCTCTGCTTTCATTTTCCCTCTGTAATCCCGGAATTCTTTCGAGAAAGGCTCTTTGGGCGAGGATGGAGAAAAAAGGATGGCTTGGGAGTTTATATTTTCCCGTTCCCCCGGCAACCCAGAGCCCGGCGGCAGGAGCGGAGATGCCGTGGGGCTGGCGGGGAAGAGGGGAGGGAGGAGGGGTTGTTGACGGTGACGGAGCCAGGACGTGTCGCCGAGCCGTGTGTCCTCTTGGTGACTGCGGCACCAGCTGTGGGTGGCTGAGGGGAGGGGGGGGCCCCGGAAAAACGCACAGAAGCAGGGCGGGCGGGCAGAGGGCGTCCTCCCGTTCACAGCTGAGCCGCCGTTATTTTTAGCCCAGGAATGCGCCCGTCAAGGCCCTCTGGGCTCTTTCTTCCTCGTCTCTTGGCAAAAAGGGGCAGCTGGCGGATTTGTCCCTCGAAGGGCACCAGGAAAGGCCAAAAGGGCAGCCCCCGTGCGCGCGTCGGGGGCGCCCTCTCTCCGGAGGGAGGCGAAGTGGACGAGTCCGAGGCCCGCCTGGTTGTGGGGGGTGGGAGGAGGAGGAGGAGGAGGAGGAGAGCTTCTTGCTTGCCTCGTTCCTTCTGCAGGCAAGCGGGAGAGGAAAGGGCTCCATTTCAGCACTTTGCGTGTCTCTGTATGCTGAGGTGGATTTTAATCGTGTGTGTTGGGGTGGGCTGTATGCAGGTCAGAGTTTGGGACAAGTTATGTTCTTGGACTACAGCCTACAAAACCCCCGTTAGCATGGCCAGTAACATTTCGGAGTCCTGGTGACATTCTCGCTCAAGGCTCTCACAGCGAAGTCTAAAGGTCTAGTCTTGAATAGATTCAAGATTAGAGAGCAAAAGAAGTGCATTTTAGAAGGCAGGCAGGGGCGTTCTTATAGAGCTCCTTCAAGCAGTGGTGTATTATTATTATTATTATTATTATTATTATTATTATTATTATTATTATTATTATTATTATTATTATTATTATTAAAAATATCAGCCACAGTCAATCAAAATTATAAAAACATTGGCTGGTATTATATAACAGATACAGGTTTTAACCAAAAACCTAAGTATCCGTTTAAGATCGGCACAGTATGTATGCAGTTCTTAATATTGCGGTTTTTTGTAGCTCTGATGGTGTTATTTCTGAGGTCTGCAGCTGTTTATAGTACTGTGTGAAATTTCTTGATAATGTTCCCAAATTCCAGATGACTATGGGGCCACTGAAGTGTACTTTATCCGCATGTGAAATATTTTGATTGCCAGATCTCCATATTTTGTTAGTTTTTTCAATTCTTTATTTTCAACTCTGGCATCCTCTGGAATTGCAATGTCAATGGTCCAGACATTTCTTTGTTCTATTACTAATATGTCTGGTGTATTATGTTCAAGGTGGCTATCAGTTTGGATCCAGAATTCCCACAATATCTATTATTATTATTATTATTATTATTATTATTATTATTATTATTATTATTATTATTATTATTATTATTATTATTATTATTATTGTGTTGTTGTTGTTGTTGTTGTTGTTGTTGTTGCTGCTGCTGCTGCTGCTGCTGCTGCTGCTGCCAACCTTTCAACCTTCCCCTAAATAAACTGACATTACATCATTATTTTTGGAGGTTTTAATCTACAAAATCCTTTTACTCCTTTCCACTCAAAAAAGAAAAGGAGTTAATGCAAGTGGCTTATAAAACTTCACAATCATAACAACATTAGCTATTTGTTAACAGTCTCAAAAGGGCAGCGTAAACAATAAAATCAGGCAAAACCAAACTAATCAAGCAAAACTGAAATAAAAAATAAAGATGATAAAAACGTTGTGGCATCTTACAATCCTAAAATCAGAATCAGTAAATAAAATCAAGCAAAATCAAAGTCACATGCCTTCAAAAGAGAAATGTCTTCATTGGTGAGCAGGACACAGATAAAGACAAATGGGGTTCTACACAGGAAGTACTGTCCTCACGAAAGTGCTCTTGTGTAAAGAAGCCAAGTATGCCTCTGATGCAATGTCAGGGCAGCTGATCTTGAAGGATCAGCAGTTTCACAATAAGGGGAGATGGCTTTGAAGGAAGCCAGGCTTTAAAGATGGTAACCATGCCTTGAACTGCATGTTAAACTGAAATGGCAGTCACTGCAAGTAATAAAGGACTGCAACACTTCATCTGTAGAAGAGAAAGACAAAGAAAATCAACTTTTTGTGTTTGATCCATTTGCTGACTGATTAGGGTGCTCCCATTTGAGATAAAATTAGTGTCATCAGTCTTACCTCACCTATAAATTTACAAGATTAGGCCCAAGATAAGCAACTCAGTCTCAGTACTTGTTACTGGTGAGTAATACTGATTTATTTTGCACTATTGTTGCAAAGATTGCAGATGATGTTGCAAAGAATCCAGATGATGGATTTCAAGTATTGTGAATATTTGGATATACTATACAAATGTTAAGCAGTCCCTCCTTTTTCTTCTTGTGCTTTGTAAAAATGGCAGATTAAAGGAGGCATTTTTCCTTCTCTCACACAAGGGAGAAATGCCTATTCTAGGATTTTATGAGCGACAACACATTTCATACTAAAAAGAAGCCTCAGGCAGAAGACACAAGTGTGACAACACATGAGTGCATTGTCTAAAACCCAAGGAAATACACTCCTTGCTTTAGAGGGGGGAAAAAATTCCCCCCCAGCAGGCATATTTGATGGTTTAGTCTACTGAAACTCATATGGTTAAAATTGAATACCAGCCATTTCATTTGGTTTTTGTTATATGTTAAAATTTTATGAAAATTCTTTAAAGAACAAAAAAAAATCACTGAAAAGAATCATCAGATCGCACCCTGTATATATGTAGCAGAGAGAAGGAAAAAAGAATGAAAGAGAGAGTAAGCATGTAAATGCACATGGATGAATGTAGAATGGGAAAATTGCCACATAACGTACAGTACAAATATGCATATTTATTTTTATAGACATTGAATCGCTCTTAGAAGCAAATGTGCCAAAAAGCCCTGAATCTGTTGTGTATATGTGTGCATGATACATAGCTCTGGACCTTACCATATATGCAAAGATTTGAGAATTAAATAACTACTCTTTCCCCCTTAGAACCTTTCCATAAGATTACAAAGCAGTGCTTTGGGAGAAAAAAAGGAATGAAAAAGTAATTTCTGGAGCTTCACATTTAGATGTCCTTCTCTTAAATGCATGAGGAGGTTTCCAGACTGAAGTTATTAAAAGGATCTGGAAATGCATCATCTTCAGAAGCATTTTCCCTTTATGATCCATAATTGCTGTTTACGGATCATAATCCAGTTGGTACTCCCAAGTGAAGAAGACCCATTTAATCAATGAGATTTGCATAAGTGTTGATTCATCGTTCCACAGTTGGTCCAATGGGTATACTCTGGTCTGGATTTGCTCTTGGATCTCAGCCTGTTTTCACTAGAGGGCGGCGTTAAACATAACAAATTCAGAAGGTCTCCACTTAGGCTGTTTTTCTGAGAAACAGATTTAATGTTCCTCCCTTGCTTTCATTCAAAGAGTGGGGGAAGTGGCTCTTTTTGCACTATCTCATCAGAGTTATTAGGATGAGTTTTAATAATCCATCATTAAAAGGTTAGTAATGGTGACCATTCATAGCTGGAACAAGTGTTATGCATATGAGGGGGGTGGGAAAATGGCCGGCCACAAATACCATGGCTCCTCTCCACTCTGTTTTCCCCTCCTCCTTTCTCACTCATTTTACAGTAGCTTCTCCGGATTTTTAAAGCTCCCAGCTGTTTCTGCTTGTCTCGGGCAGGGGAGGCTGGTTGCCTGGATACGAGTCCTTCTGATGAGCTGTTCAGTTCCTGCTTCCCTGAGGATTTATGCTGCAGCCTCCCCCATCCCTACAGTGCAGTATCACTGCTTGAGTGACGAAGATAGAAGCCAAGCACGTTTGAGCGCCCATGGGGGCTTTAGAATTTAATAAGAAAGAAACTGCAGAATGGCAATGCTCTTTATTTCTGACAAAATCACACCAATAGCAGAGATGGGGGGGGCAGGAGGAGGAAGAGAGAGACAAAAAAAAGAATTTGGACTGTATATACATCTCTTTGTTTCATAGTGGTGGAGACGGGAACCAAGAAAATCACACTTAGCATACTGTATCACACAGTAAAATGCCTTTAAACACACACACACGTCTGAGCAAATATCTCAAAGATTATCCATTTTGGTGAAATGTTTTAATGTGTTTGCATCATTGGGCATAATTCCAAGAGCTGTGCCATTAAGGGAAAATGTTATATTATGAACTCTCTGAGTCGTTGTGGCAACCAGCTTTAAACTGCTCACGGTAGCAAAGCAGACATTACTAGTTGTCTGTTTCCTGCCCTTCATTATTTTTCTTTCTTTCTCGATTTTTGTCACCAGACTCTCATAAAGAAATGAGACAGGTGTTTTCTTTAGAAATAAGACAGATTAAGGGAGGGCAGAATGAGCCCTTTAACCAGTGTTTCTCAACCTTTTTTTTTAAAAAACAAACAAACCTGCCTCTTTCGATAAATGTAAAAATCCTGTGCCTTTCTTCAGACTTGTTTCTTAGGGCAATTTTATTTAAAACATGGGACTAAAAATGAATCAAAGCATTTGTAAATTTAGAAAAACAACTATTTCAGTCAGGTCAGAGCAGCTCGTGTTTTATGTATGTGCAACTCCAAAATTATAATATGGAATGTGCTTTGTCAGACTACAGATACATCCTCTGAAATCCTGACACACCTCACTGTTCAAACTCACAATTTTTCACTATATAGTCTCTCTCTCTCTCTCTCTCTTGCCAAGGAAGGAAGATAGAAAGGAAGACGAAAAGTAGGGGAGACTGAATTGTTAAAAATATTGAAGGTGCTTTGAGCTGAAGGGAGGCTAAGGCAATGGTGAAATGAGAAGGAAATTCATGAATAATGCAGGGCAGGATTTGGATCAAGTAGATTGTCACACTTGTGTCTTCTGCTTGCGGCTTCTTCTCAATGTGAAATCAAGGAGAGATGGAAGAAGGGCAAAAAAGAGTCTGTTTTGTCATCTTTGGTGGATAACACTTCATTAACAATCCAGCCTACATAGCACAGAACATTAGTCTGTTCCTGAGGCAGAGAGATATTTTTTGTGTCAGGACACTGAGTTATGCATATTTCACATAACCACATTCACTGTCTGATGGCTGTAGAATCAAAAGTGGCTTGCATATCCAAACAAACCATCAGCAGATACCACCTTCATATCATTTTGAAGGTAACACATTTCAGTGGAGTCCATTCACACATTCAGTTGTGAAGTGTCAAGTAGAGAGTAACCCTGTAATGAGAAACCAAATGATGTTGCTACATGAATAAACCATCTTGGTTTAGGGGAGCTGTAACCTATCCCAAGGGACGTGGTGGCACTGTGGGTTAAACCGCAGAAGCCTCTGTGCTGCAAGGTCAGAAGACCAGCAGTCGTAAGATCGAATCCATGTGACGGAGTGAGCTCCCGTCGCTTGTCCCAGCTCCTGCCAACCTAGCAGTTCGAAAGCATGCAAATGCAAGTAGATAAATAGGCACCACCTTGGTGGGAAGGTAACGGCGTTCCGTGTCTAGTCGCGCTGGCCACGTGACCATGGAAACTGTCTTTGGACAAACGCTGGCTCTATGGCTTGGAAACGGGGATGAGCACCGCCCCCTAGAGTCGGACACGACTGGACTAAATGTCAAGGGGAACCTTTACCTTTACCTAACCTATCCCATGTGGTGTTCTGTTTGTAACACCTTGTGGCTCCTTCAAAAGAAAAAAAGAGGCCAAAGTTGACAAGACAATGGAAATTCATGATCAGTTCTCCTGTTCCTTTAAATTTGTTTTGGAATGCAGTGGATCAAACTGCTGGGGAGACAGAAGATTTATAACACTGTCCTGTTTTATCAGGGTTGTGCACCAGGTTACACTCTTCAGGACAAGCCCTGTGCTGCTACTGTTTTGCTTCACTGTCCCTGTTTCTGCTGTCACAAAAACAGTGCAGTTTGAAACATGGCACATAGATTGCAACCACCTTATTTACCAATGAAATTGCATTGCTGGCAGTCTGCTGGGAGCGCAATTCTGCTAGGAAATGAGATACATGCTTGGTGTGTGTCTTGTTTACAACCAGAATCACACAGTTTTTGTAGATATGTAAAAATGACCAGGAAACCACATGTGGTCCATGATACAGGTGTTGCTAATCTCTACTAAATATTATTGCATTGAGGTGGATTGTCCTGCTGAGAAGTTGCCCTTTTAGAACAGCCTTTCCCATTCAAGTGTGATCCAGATGTTTTGGACTGTAGCTGCCTTCACCTGCCAACATGCTCATTTGTGAGAGATCAATTGTGAGAGTTGAAATCCAAAACATCTGGAATGCACCAGCCTGAGAAAGTCTTCTTTAAGGCAAATAGCAGCTTCAGGGACATGAAAAGAAGAAGAAAAAATCAATACAGAACACGGCAGTATGACATAAAGGGTAGAATATTGAGAAACCTCAGTCTGAAGGTCACAGCATGATTGGGACTATTAACAGGTTTCTAGTCAAGCCTATCGTAGAGTTGTTGAGACACTAATAGGTTGTATGACACGACTTTGTTTATGTGCATTACTTACTGTCTACATCTTATAACATGTCTTTTGCCCATGTGGATAGTTCTACTTTTGTTTTTATTATTTGAAGCTCCAAATCCAACAATTAGTGCCAGGTTCCAAAGATATTAAATTAATAATTAAGGAACAGAGTGCTTCTAAGCAAATCTTGAGTGCAGAAATCGTTTTGTGAAGCTTGGTCTGGTTGGCAGATTGTGGGATTCTAATTTAAAAAAAGAAATAGAAAACACAGCAGGTGGCTGTATAGCTCAATGAGCTGGGTACCTGGCTACAGAGCCAGAAGTTGGGAGTTCCTTTCCCTCCCACCCACCTACATACCCTATGCCTCCCAGGAGAAGAGCTAGTCTGTGTGGCCTTGGATAAACTGTACAGTCCCAGGGCATCCCCCAGAAGAATGGAATAGTAAACCACTTCTGTGTACTTTATACTTAGAAAACTCTGGAAGAAGGTTGCCATAAGTTAGAATCAACATGTCGGCACACAATTGATTATTAATTAATTACATTACAGTCTCCCCTCTCCTGATATCAAAGGTGCCAATTGCAGCAGATATGTCGTCTTTCATTCAGGATGGGAACTGAACTCACAGTTCTGTCACACAGATTGGCAGTTGTTCTACAAGGGCAAATGAAGTGCTGTCCCACCACAAGTGGAAGCCTACCTATGCCTGTGTGCCCACCTGTCTCTTTTCTTCCAGTGTGTCTGTTGGCCCATGTATGTGTGTGTAAATATGTGTATGAACTGTGTATGAACAAACATTTTGACCTATCTTTGGCTATCACTGCCCACCATTGGCTGCTGCACCTTCCATCCTATGAGTCACAATGGACACCAGCTGTTGCTGATTAAGCAAAAGTATTTTCTTGTAGCTACCTCAATCATTCTTCATTTCTGCAACCAAATTTAGTTCAAGTGAAAGGCAAAAACATTTTTGTTGTTGCTGGTTTTAGATAGTTGGGAGTCAGAAGCCAACCTACTGCAAAGCATCCAAAATCAGTGGAGGGTTGTCAATTAGGAAAAACAGGGCACTTAAGCTAGGCTGTCCCTGTGTGCCTCCTTATCAGAGGTAGAGGATCAAGATCCTATTTGTTTACGCTTCCTGTTATGCAAGTGTATACATGCGTGTATATGAATATATCTCAGTACCCACTGTTGTCCTGTCAACCTATCACTCCTAGCTCCATCTGCCTGCCCTGTGCTTTCCACCCCACCAATTACAATGAGCACTAGCCACCACTGCAAAAAACTACCAGTAGATCCCTATCTATCTATCTATCTATCTATCTATCTATCTATCTATCTATCTATCTATCTATCTATCTATCTATCTATCTATCTATCTATCTATCTATCTATCTATCTATCTATCTATCTATCTATCTATCTATCTATCTATCTATCTATCTATCTATCTATCTATCTATCTATCTAAAAGCATTAAACAGATATCATATTAAAGCTGAAAAATAAGAGCAATATTAAAAGCACAAGTAAAACAACAGAATAAAATAATCCCTTTAAAAAATCCCCTTGGTCAACTAGCTTTTTAAAGGAAAGCCTGCCTGAAGAGAAAGATCTTTGCCTGCTTGCAGGACAGCAAAGATGGGGCCAGCCTGGCTTCCCGTGGGAGGGAGTTCCAGAGTCTTGGAACAACTGAGTAGGCTCATAGTTGAATAGGCTAGTTGAATTACTTCCATTTGCTTTTGTTTGAATCGTCTATCATCCTGTTTTAACTTATTTAAGTTATTCTTCTCATGTTCGGAGAATTGATGGGCATTGGTTCTGTCTCCAAAACAGCTGCTTAATAGCTAGAGAATTCATACACTTCTTTTCAAGCAGAGCTATGTAAGAGCTGTAAGAGACATCATAGGAAACAAGATGGCAGGGAAGGTGAATCTCAGTCTCCATCCCCTTCTCTCATTTACGGCTAAATTATGAGAGAGAGAGAGAGAAAGAGATTGAGAAAGAGAGAGAGAATTTATCATTTCACTAGCTGACAGGGCTGACTGAGCCTACATCATGGATGTCAGGCTAGAAATGAGTTTTGATGGAAGGAGAAATATCATATGCTTGCCTTACAAACATTGTCTCATAGTATTTTCCAAGGAAGAGAAGGGAGATAAATGAGGAAATGGATAAAGATTAGGCTGGCTGATAATAAATGCAAAGCTTTTTATCAGGGAGGAGGATGGAATATGAGAAGAAGGAAGCATATTCTGTATAGTCCTCCAGGTTCTTTGTTAGACTGAATAGTACTTAAGGGCTGGGAAAGAATGTCTACAAATGGGATCTCGATGGTTGTACTTCACATTAACATAGTAAATTATCCTGCCTTCATCTAAATCATGCCATCCATTTGTTTCATCTGTCTCACCCAATCTGAGAGTAAAAGGAAGACTGTACAAAGTACCCTTTAAGGTAGAGGCTTGTACATGGATAGATCTTGAAGCTAAAGCATTAAACGCAGGCAGTCTGGAAAAATGACGAGGACACTACAGCCGAACCAAAGACAGAAATAAACTTGTCTGTTGCTGCATGAATGGAGAAAGACACAATGGCTGCATTCCCTCTTGTAAATCTTCGCTGTACCAGAAACATGCTATAACCCAGCTAATAAAGGTGTCAGATGTCGGCAGAAAACAACTCTGTCTTTCCTTCCCACTTGCTCTGACCCTACATAATCCATAAACAGGAATGGTGGATAGAATATGAGAATTTTAAGCGTTGTGAATCTGTTTCTGTAACATACGTTGGTTGTTATAGATCTAATGAAATTGGTAGCTGTAGATGTTATATGATGGTCAGTGAGTTAAAAACTCAGGTACGCTGTTGTCATAGCTAGCTACTGGGTGAACTCACACCACTGTTTCCTCTTTATTTGCATTGCACAGGATCAGCAATTCACTTTTAATGTCATTTCTTTAGGGAGGCATGGCTGTTCACTGCAGTGTGGTGCATGCCTGATATGATTGCAGCTATTTGTTCTCTCTTCACCTACCTTCAAAGACTGCTTGTGATTGCAGGCTCACAGGTTAGGAGCCTTCTTTCATGGTCTCTAAAACAAGAACGGGCAGACTTCAAGCCTGTAAGACCTAATTTGTTTTTTATTTGAAACATGGTGGTCTACTGAGACCACAGCCAAACATAAAGTGGTGGCTTGAGGCCAGTTCTAATTTTATTCTGCAGCCCATGAACCAAATATATACACCCATCTCTCTCTAGATGTACACAGGCCAGAATCCTATTGGCTGGTTATGCCAGCAAATGTACAAATGGTATAAATCACTGTGTTGAATTGTTGCTAGTTAACAAGTTGCTGCCTGAAGCTCTCATCATGGATCAGCCCATACAGTTGGAAGCAGCTACGTATTAACTAGTGGCAGTTCATTGCTCCAGTTTACACCATTGTACTTAACCCTGGCATTAACTAACCAATAGGATGCAGGCCTGTGTATATTATAAGGATTGTCATTTCCTTTGCTCGCTCACTGTGGCTCTGGTCCTAATGAAATCCCTTGCTAAGCATTAATTTTCTAGCATAGAGATAATGTCACAGGAAAAGCTTCTCCTGCTAAACTTCTGCCTGTCAAATTGCAGCTGTCAAGTCAGTAGAAAGTTGGCCCTTCAACAAAACCAGAAATTACTTCTATTTTAAAAAAGAAAACAGATTTTTGATAAAGCAAAGTGTGAGGGTAGGCCTTGTTAAAGAGGAGAATCATTTTCCTAGAGAGATGATTCTCCCATTTTGGGGGACAGGATATTAAAAAATAGTTGTGCATATTTTTTTCCATTGGGGAGAACAAAAACTTGGAAGGTGCATATGCATTAAAAGATGCATGGGACACATAAAAGAAATTGCTGTTCATTAGATGTTTGGCTGTACTTTGGCTACACAGTAAAGTAGTTGCTTCAAAGAGGAAATGCTGGAAAGCAGGAGAAAGGACTGGGAGGAGAAAGTTGTTGGTAGCTGAATATCTTTCTCACCCATTTTAAATTTTAACATGTAGGTTGCTATTCTTAAGTTTTACTTATTTCTCGCTGCTTCTTCTAATAATAATAATAATAATTGTCTTTTTCTTTGAAAAGGGCTAACACATGTCTCCATGATGGCTGCAAGCAAAGGGTTTTGTATGCCTACTTTGGGAGCTTTTGTAAACCAAATCAAGATTTTTTTTTTCATTTTGTTCAGTGGATTACCAAAAACAATAAAGTTTCTTTTTCTAATTATCAGTTTCTAGAAGAATAAACTTCTATCAGTAGATACAAGCTGAGCATCAAAGCTGCTGTACGCTGACAGTATAAATACCAGATGTTCCACTAAGAGTGTTATCAGCCATCCCTTTACCTCCTAAGCTAGCCAGCTGTCTTTGGATGCAGTGGAGGATACTGCCACAAAGGACCAAAGATTGAATTGCTACTCAAGTCCATTTCTGTGCATGGAATGGGAGAAGATGCTGCCTTGTTCTTAACATCAGGCAACAAATTGTCTTAGGCCAGTCTTGGCTTCATTTGGCTTCTCATATTGCAAGGAAAAGAGAATGGCAGCACAGCTTAGACAGTACGTGAATCAGCACTGTGCGAGAATCAGTCAGTTTATAGAATCAGCAAAGCACTGAGCAAAAACAAAAGAAACTCTTGGTATGAGTGTTTTCTAGTATTCCATGCAGGCTCTTCTCTGGGCAGAAAAGAATTGTGTCAATGAGTATTCAAAGCTATGTCAATTCAGAATAAGCTAAGTGTAGCAGGTTCTCTATGCCAGCTACTCAATTTCTCTGTTACCCTCACATTTCCCTGGCAGTTGCTGGCAACAGAGAGGTTTTACATATTGCACTTGGCACAACTTAATTTAGCCTCCTCCCCATTCATTGCCATCCCTTTGCTCAACTGCAGTCTTTGCCAAAGTTGGCTGCTCAGAGGACGAGATGAGATGAGGTGGGCATCTGCTCCTCAGCATTATATTTTCCAGTTGAGTGCTTCATATCTGCCCTCTCCCCAATGTATAAAAAAACATTTGTGCTTCACAATATATAGTCCCTGCAGGCAAGGAATGATTATGCCATCCTTTCTGAGGGTTAAACCCAACCTTGGTTAGATAGTAACAACAAACAAACACCCCCATCTTCACTAGTTAAACTCAACAGGCTGAGTTATTTGCAGCATGTAAAAGACTACATTATCTGTCCCTGCCGTATGTATGTTAACAATTACTATCCTTTCTGAAAAAAAAGAAGTAGTAACCCTCATTTCTCTCTAACATGATAAAATACACAGGTTATAAAACCTAGAGATTTAAGAATAAAACATTAAAAGCTCTTTGGCCCGATGGAGAAATCTGTCGGTTTGTTTTCCCCCCACATTCTAATGCTTTTAAATCCCAAACTTCTTTCTGTTCCAAGTATGTAGCAATTTCTGAATTCTGAAAAAAAATCTAGCAAGAAGTGAGAAGAAGCCAATTTCTCCTCTGTCACTAGTTTTGGACTTGATAGTGTAAGAGGGCAAAAAAACTAGAGTAACAACAGCCATGAGTGTTAACAATAGCCATGAAAGTAAACTAGGTATCCACTGGTCAATGAACCAATAGATAATGCAGGACAGCAGCCATATAAGGCAGTTTGTTTGTATAATTTATATGCTGCTTTTCTCCCAGAATTTTAGCCAAATACTGCAGCTATGGGTGCCCAGACTCACTCCAGAATGGATTGGGAGTATTTGGCCTTGCCCTGCAGTTAACAGTTCTTTTAAATCAATACTGGACAATTTTCTGAATGACATTTTGGAATGTATTTTGTTTTCCTGTTTGATGATAGAACTTAGCTGCAGTTTTGGGTAGGAATGGTGGAATCTGTACATCATATCCCTATGCACTATGGGAAGCTTGCTCTTGTGGTTAATTTTAAATATCCTATGGCCTGCTAACCAATGGAAAATAACAAGTGAGAGGTTGAAGGTTACAGAATAAATGCTGCATAGCACTTCAGTTATTTTAAAAACTTTTGAAGAGTTCAATCATCTCTCTACTTACTCACTGGAGGGAGAGGGAGAGAGAGATGGAAACCAGAGCTCACTTTTAAAGGGTTGGCCTTTTCCCATAGCACATTTTGGAAACAGCGAACCCAAGAAGCTATCCCACTTGGCAAAATGTAGACATTCAGCTGCTTTGCTTGTGCTCTCTTTGTACATGATGGTGTAGTTGTGTTTTAGTAATTGGCTGAAATCCTCTTGTTCAGCATAATAAATCACACTAGAGTAAGCCCATTGAATCAGTGGGGGTTTAATGAGTCAAATCGTTTGTATGTTCCATTGATTCAATGGGCGTATTCTAGTTGCAGTTTACTTTAGGATAGTAAGTTGCAGCTAGAGTAGATAGTAGAGTTGCAACTAAGGTAAGTTGGAACTAAAATAGGCTCATCTGAAGTAATGAAACTTATGAAGGAGTTAACTCTCCAAATCCCCATTGGTTCAGGAGGCTTACTCTACTGCAACTTACTATACTAAGCAACAGGATTTCAGCCATTGAACAGAAGACAGGAGAGAAACAGAGATGAGGTACAATTGTTTTCAAGGATGTTCCATGTCATCCCCATAGTAGTGAAGATGTTTTTTTTCTTAACAGAGAGAGCATGAAGGATATTAATCTAATTCTTACTTAATTGCATCCATTAAAGAAAACCCTATTCCAAACCTCTAATTCCAAAGTTGCTATGGCAACTACACATATGAGGAGCTCCGGTTGCCATGGAAACAAAAAGAAAAGTGAGAATGGAAGAAATAACCCCTTAGGAAATTCTGTTTTGATAAATGAAATGAAATGAAATAAAATAAAATCTCGTCCTGAGTTTGACGTTACAAAAGGGGGAACAAAACAGAAGTAGGGGAGTATGAGCAGCGAGAAGGGAACAATAGGCTACTAGCACACAGCAGACACACCTCACTGCACAGAACTATGCAGAAAAACCAAGTCTCCCTCCTCATGTAAAAAGGGATACCAGTGATGAAGGCCAAATAGATGTGAGGGGGAAGAGAATGTTTGAGACTGACCAGTTATTATCTAACACTCTTGGGTCCATTGAGGATTTTTTTAAAAAAGTAACCTTAGCACCGCTTTCTTGGGGCCATATCATGGCTTGTAGAATATAAGCATTAAATGAAACTCTGACTTTGCAGCTTGTATCTGTCAAGATGGGCAAGGCTGTAGAGCACAGATAGCAGACCTCATATCTCCAAGAGTCCTATTCATATCTATAAGGGTGGTGGTGGAGGGGCAGCTTTGAAACAGGAGTCACCAAAATTGGAATAAAAGATAAGGCCATCCACTTTAGAACGAGTCAATTTATCTGTGAAAAGTCTTGCAAACATGTGACAAAGGGCTCTTAGATAATCCCATGTCCCTGTGTAATTGCCTCCAATGAGATTTCTGATCATCCGCAACCATTGCCCTGAATGACTGTACAGATGCAGTGATACTGGAGAAGAATAATCTGTTTGTCAGCCTCACCATAACTCAAAACTCTAAAATGGACTCTAAACCAAATTGTGTTGGGCCCAGCTAATGTTTTACAACACCATCATTCCAGCTGATGTCTTTCCAGTCCAGTATTCTGTTTCTACTGTTTTCCTTCCTCAAGCCTTGGGTTTTCCTATCAGCTAGTGAGAACATGTGTGGCAGAATGAGCAAGCAAACTCTCATGTGGTCAAAGTATTTCCCACAGCAGTGAAAAATATGGCATTTCATTTCAAAATCAGAAAGCATTTTTATATTTAGGGCTATACCATCGAAAATACAGTACATATATTTCATGCAAACTGATGTTCCCTTTCTTGGCATTTCTTCTTTTTGGTGATGTCTAAGTGGCCAACTTTAGCGAGGGCCAAGTGAGGCCTATTGGCTGGATGTAGCTCTCAAGTCCTTTTTGCAGTCCTCAGTGTTTCCCAGTTCTCTACAGAACATTGTTGCTACTTAGGCATAAAGACTATTAGCTTGATTGCAGCACAATCATTTGTGTGTTAGAGCCCACTTAGAAAATGTTAATGGTATAGCTGAAAGATTGTGAAAATACAAGAGATTTGGGAAGTTTGGGAGATTTGGGAAGTTCACATTTCTGCATAAAAACACAATTCACTTCATATATCTGATTTTTATGTCACTTTCAACAACTGTATAAAGGAATGAATTCCAAAAGGTCCTATCATTAAAAGCTGTCTTGCATACTAAAGACCTTTCTTGACTTGATTTTGTAGAAACATAGAATAATGAAATTGAAAGGGGCCAATAAGACCATCCAGTCCAATCCTCTGTTCAGTGCAGGCATACAGGTTAAGTACATATGGCAGATGGCTGTCTAGCTTTCTCTTGAATGCCTCCAGTGTTGGAGAGCTCACTTCATTTAGGTTTCCCCCCTTTTCCTACTGCTTTCTATTTTTCCTAGCTTTTTATATTTCAAACTGTGCAAATGTACAGCTCTTTTTTATTGTCTTTTCCAATGAGCCTTGTCTTCTCATGATATACCGAAACAAAGATGATCTCAGTTTGAAAACTTAGATCACAATAAATCTGTTAACATGTACTGCAGTCTTACCTTGCTAAACTGTTGATCATTATGGAAGTGCCAATAGGCTGGTGTTTCCTCTATTGTGGACAGTTCTATGAATAGAAATATCTTTAGCAATAGTAAGAGCACGAAGCCATTTTTGCTGGCCAGTTGCTAATCTCCAGGATATGGACAAATAATTTAAAAGCACGTAAGTGTAAGTATTGACAAAAATCAGAGGGTGATGGAGTAAAAAAATAAAATAAATGATATCAGTAATCAACATAAATTCTTGTCATGTCCATCCATTGGTTATTTTTGGTGGGAAAGAATCTCTACAGTATTTGTGATTTGGACTGAAGTCCATACAAGAAAATAAATAAAAGGAACATACAGGCCAGAATATTTCTACTTAAAGATCATAAGAACATAAGAAGAGCCCTGCTGGATCAGACCAAGGGCCCATCTAGTCCAGCTCCCTGTATCTCACAGTGGCCCCACCGATGCCTCTGGGAGCACACGAGACAACTAGATACCTGTCTCCTGATACCCCTCCCCTGCATCTGGCATTTGGAGGCACCTTCCTTTTAAGCCTGGAGATTATACATCCCCATCACAGCTTGTAACCTGCGATATTAAAATAAAAACAAAAAACCAGCTCAAGTTTACCAATGTGGGGTGGGAGAGTGAGATAGCAAGAGACGAGGTGAGGGGACAAAGAGAGAGGGGAGAAATCTTTCTTCAACATCCAATTGTCTCTTACCACTTAGGAGCAAAATCAGAAGTCAGCCTCCAGGGTATAAATATTTATGCCTTTTGCACATGCAGCAGATGTAACATTTCCAATTAACTGTCGATCTTTCCGTTTTCTCCCCCCCTCTTTTTTTCTCCCTTTGCCTGCTGCTGCTTCAGCTCACAATGTGAGGATGAAATATGGATGGGCTTGCCTGTTTTGCTGAGCTCAGATGTCTAACACATTGCCACATTCCACAAGATCAAATCGCATGGATTGAATGTTTATTTATCAGACTTCACATTACTGTTCCTCCATTTCTAAAAAACTATGGGCTATATATGTATATATATTTAAATTAAAAGCACGACGTCCCATTTTGAAATTTGCAATGCAATGTAAATGTGGGCTAAAGACCAGGAAAGGCAGTAAGTTGCTTGGGCAATTTTTTTTTCATTCCAAAATGGTTTTACTTAAAAAATCTCTAATGAATAAAAACAGCACTGCTCTCATTTTAAAATGAGGCATTTCCTGTGTTTGGTAATTCAAATGGCTGCCCTATGTTTGTCTTAGGGTTCGATCTCACTGACTATAAAAACTGCTGTTGTATTGGGTTCTGCTTTTTTTTTAAAAAAAGACAAATTTTGGCAAACACATGAGGTACCTGCACATGCGGAGTACTGCGCCAGGGAAGCGAGTTTTTCTACTCCTCCAAAAGTCCATTTATTTTGAGGTGGATGTGAAGTTGATTCATTGGAATAAATTCTGCATATATGAACAACCCTATCCATGTTATTTTTTTAAAAAAAATCCTGTTACCTGATACAGTGCTATACCAGATAGCAGGAATAATAAAATGATAATAATTTTTAAAAGCACTGCATGTAATTTGCCAAAAAAAGCTGGTGCTGGGCCAAACAGCTCATTCCCACCCACCAGTCAGCCAAGCCCAGCCTTCCTTCCCTCCCTTTTCAACCCCACCACCTTCCTACCCTCTTGCCCCATCCTTCAACCAACATCTTCTCCTCACCCCCTGCCCTACAAATCTTCTCGCCTTGTTTCCCGTCAATCACCTGCTCCTGCACCACTCTCACCCTCATCCCTTGTCCCCTCTTTCCCTTTTCACCCCTTTCTCTCTTGTCCTCCTCCCCCTCCTACATAGCATTCTCCCTACTGTCCCCCATCCCGGCTGAGTGGAGCTACCTGATTGGCAGAGGCAGAGGCGATGAAGGCAGTGGTAGCAATTGGAGGCAAAAGCAAAAAGTGTGCTGCTTATATACCACCCCATAGCGCTTCAAGCACTCTCTGGGTGGTTTACAAGTTAATTATGCAGGCTACACATTGCCCCAACCCCCAGCAAGATGGGTACTCATTTTACCAACCTCAGAAGAATAGAAGGCTGAGTCAACCTTGAGCCGGCTACCTGGGACTGAACCCCGGGTTGTGAGCACAGTTTTGGCTGCAGTACAGAAGCTTAACCACTGTGCCGCAAGGCTCCAGTGAGGATGTACACACTGACCCAAAAGTCATGTGAGTACCATGACTTTTGCACTGAATTGGAAAACAACGATCTCTCTCCTGATTTATCAGTGGAACCAGGCCCTTAGATAACAAAATACCTAGAGTCAATCAAGGGCAGTGCTGGTTTTATGGCGACCCTATGAATGAGCCATCTCCAACATGTCCTGTCCTCAACAGCCCTGCTTAACTCTTATAAACTCAAGCCTGAGGGTTCTTTAGGGAGACACTCCATCTCATATTTGGTCTTCCTCTTTTCCTTCTGCCTTCCACTTTTCCCAGCATTCTTGTTTTTTCCAAGACAAGAATCCCACCTTCTCATAATGTGCCCAAAGTAAGATAGCCTCAGTTTCAAATTTTTGCCTCCAGAGATAGTTCAGACTTAATTTGATCTAGGATCCATTTATTTGTCTTTCTAGCAGTCCAGGGTATCCACAAAGCTCTCCTCCAGTACATATCAAATGA
This sequence comes from Intellagama lesueurii, assembly GCA_037013535.1. Classification (NCBI taxonomy): domain Eukaryota; kingdom Metazoa; phylum Chordata; class Lepidosauria; order Squamata; family Agamidae; genus Intellagama; species Intellagama lesueurii. The sequence continues at coordinate 36,278,954 of JBAJHW010000001.1, forward strand.
ATCAATTTTTTCCCTGTCAGATTTCTTAACTGTCCAGCTTTCACACTATTCTGAATTAGTGACCTCTAAAAGGTCCCATCATGATCAGCTTCACTCAGGTCTTGCAAACTAAAGGCTCTGGCTTCCTTTATTGAGGCAATTCAACACATATTTGTTCTTCATCTTTCCCTGCTGCCTTCAATTTTTCCCAGCATTATTGTCTTCTCCAGACAATAGTCAAGTGACTCTTGCCCCAGATATTAATTTTTCTTCAGCACTGGTCAAAGAACAACTGCACCTGTTAGCAAAAGGCTAGCTTATGGTTATAAGCAGGTTATATGAAACACATAACTAGCTTTATATGAGAACAATATACAGGTAAATCTTGCTTTCAGAATTTGGTCAAGATCTGATTTCTTCCATCAAGCCACATTTACAGTGTGAAGAAAACAAAAATGTTTCAGTGCTTAAACTGTGTCAGTACTCATTACACTTGATGAGTAACAATCAAGTTACTCATCAACACTTGGGCTGTAATAATTTGGGGTCCATAAATACAAATCACAGAATGAGGACAGGTGTAAAAGACATGTTTAATGGGCAGAATCAGTCAGCAGTTTCAGACCTTCTCTGTTCCAATAGCTCCATGTGACCTTACAACATACAGTATATGCCAATCTCTAATTTCCTTAGAAAGCATTGCCCAGATCAACCCAAATAAGGAAGTGTCTCCAAATTATAAAGATATGGAAATAGTTTCAAAAGTTGCAGTTAGGTTCTGGAACCTATTATGGCATGCTACTTGGAACCCTCCCCAATTTCTCTCTATTTTTGAAATTTATGGAAGAGTATCTCTGAAAATGAGCAGAATGCCCCCCCCCCCGCCGCTCATCACTGAGGTCATTTCAGCCATTTCCTTTTTGAAAAATTCCACATTGTCACCTTAGGTTCCTTCCCCACCCCTTCATCCATGCAAGGCACTCTTTAGCATTCCTCTGTTTAATGAAGCAGGCCCCATGAGGCGAGAGAATGTCTGTCCCTGCTCTTCACCTTCTGAAGTCTCTCAAAGTCAGCTCCCACGCGTGCTGTTTCTATGGAAACAGCAGACTGGCTTTAAACCCATACACACTGCTCACTGTTGTTTCGACATGATGCCTCAGCAATGATTCTGTTCTACTCCTTTGCCTTTCCTGATGGCCCTGCCCTGCATTCTCTTTCTGCATTTACTTCTTTATTAGACAATATCTCTTTTCCTCCTGTTTCTCCACTTTATAGGCACAATGTTATGGCTCGAGAAGCAGCATAGAATCAAGCAGTGGCATGTCAGTACAGATAGAGGAAACAACAGTGAAGGAAGCCTCACAAGTCCCTCCCTTGAGATCAGGGCTGGGTTTACCTTTAGGCAGAGGGAGAAGTTGCCATAGGCAGCAGATCTGAAATGTCATGGGAGATCAACAGATAGGTATATAATTTTTATTCTGTGTTTTTTTTAATGCCAAGTATTGGAAGTGATGCATGTAGGATATTCTGACTCATGTGTAAAAAATAATTTCGTTGGCGTTAGGTATTTTGTCCTTCAATTTGGGGGTGGTGCGGAGAGGGTTTTGCTACTTTGCTTCAGAGAACGAAATGTCCTTGGCCTGCCCAGCCCTGAGATGCAGGGCTAGGCTAGAACAAGATGCTCTTTTGTCTTTTTTTCTTAGTAGTCTAGGAGCAGATGATAGCTCTGATGTCTGGGTGGTATTGGTAGTGAATCCACATGAAGCTTTAATCTAATTTTTACATAAACTATCCAAGGTGCTGAAACTTCTTCCCCAAAACAGGTCCAGCACTTTGAATAGGTCTGTTAAAGATCAGACTAAAACCCAGAGTGGATTCACGGCCTTGCTGTCATTGAAGCCACTAGCTTCCAATGTGACTGTTGTTAAGCAATCATTCTGTTCAAACTATTCGGTGCTGGGAGAACTTATAGCATACGCTCTGCAGCCAAGGTCCCTTTTACTTATTCATTCCAAACCTGCAGCATGGATGGTTCTCCCAAAAGGTTTTCCAGAACTGCAGGGCTTGCAAACATCCAAACCAAACTTTAAGTGGCCATTTATCTTTTAAAATCAGAAAAGGGCAAGTCCTTGAGATTCTTGTTAGAAGTCCACTTCCCTGCTAAAGCTTCTGTTTTAGAGCTACTCTGTGTGTGTGTGTGTGTGTCGGGGTGTGTGTATAATGCTATGGTGATTAAAAGTTTGTTACTGAGAGGCTCTGACACAGAAATGAACTATATGGAAGGACTGTAGCACTAAACTCTACCCCTGAACATCCTCTGGTGGAAAATAGACCATGTCTTCAAAAGGGACAAGCAACCATGGAAAGGCATGGGAAAAATGCACTGAACATTTTAGGACAAGCTTTGAATCATATGAATGATAGAAAAAATACCAAAATAATCACTGCAGAACTTCAGATTTTTAAAGGAACAAGCAGAAAAACTGGATAATCCCTTGGTGCTTATTGTTCTGTGATTTATAAGCAATGAGCAAGAGAAGACTAGGACAAGCAACGAATCCTATACGGTTGCTTTACCTCTATGGGAAGATACCTAATTTTGTCATTTCAGAATCACACATAGAATGTGAAAGCAATGGCATTTCTGAGTTTTATTAAGAAAAATCAAACAATCAATATTGCATTTACCCAATCCCCTAAAGCTGGCTTCCATGCTTTCAAGTCTTTCCATATCAAGCTAAGGTGGAAAAGCATTAAGAAAGAAGTAGCAAGAAGAAACAGGAAGTGACACAAAGAAAGAAGTAATAAAGTCTTAGAGTACCTATCACTGTGTAGCTGTAATAAAGACAGGAAGGGAGAAAACACCAGGCCCATCTATTTGCTGCCCCCCTCCCCCAATGATACAGATCACTTACTGCATTCCTACAAGTCAAGGATAAGGGAGAGATGTTGTTGTCAGAGATTCTAGGGGAGTGTAGCCTCTTTACCTTCACTCAGAAAAAGTCCATGGAATCATTTGGTAGATGTGAGCTTGACAGTGAGAGAGACTTTGCAAGATATGAATAGAAGGAAAGCGGAAAGTGAGAAAAGGAGATAAGAGGAAAGTCCTTGCAAAAAGTGGAAGGAAACAGGGATGCTTGAAATGTCTTGGTGATGAAATAAAAAAGAGACAGGAAGGAAAGAGATTACTGGACTTTGAAAACTCAGAAACATGATCTGAAGGTAAAAATGACAAAAGTCAGTTTGTCATTTCCACCTCCAGACTTGGCCATCAAGCTTCCATCAGCCCATTGTGCAGACCTTTCTGCAGTGTCCTGCTGCTGGCACATCGCCATAAACTCAGAATGCTTCCGTTAATCCCTGGACAGCTCTAACTATGGGAGATTGGGGAACAGACCAGCACTGGTGAAAGCACTCCCACTGCCTGACGCAGGAAGAAAATTGCTGTAACCATGCTCAACCCCTGGAGCAATCACTAGGAGAGGTGAGAAGGAAGGTGGCAGTGGCCCTTTTCCCTTTCTGCCACTGCATACTCTGGTCATTCCTGTACCAGCTACATGAACAATGATGCCTTGGCTCTGAGGGTCCTTGTGGGGATAAGACATTATGGGATCCTCAAATTCTCCCTGCCATTTTTTCCTTCCTGATGAGCATTGGTTATGGTATGGCCGCTGGCTTCAACACACAGGCTTTGACAAGATGCATTTAGGTTTATTGCAGTCCTTGAGATCTTTGATTCTACAAATGCATGTGATGGATGATGTTCCACTGTGGTTGCTCTGATAGTTCCTTATTCTTGAATTTTGGATTTACAGGCTAGTGTGTTAGGCTGCCTGCAGATACTATTATCTTTCATTTTATAATTATTGTTGTTGCAAGTTCTACCCACTTGACAAGTGATTAGCTGTGTTTCAAATAGCCTTCTTTCATCCTGAGAAAGTCAAATGAGTACAGTATGAAAGACCACCTGTCTCCAAGCTCATCCATTCACTAGACAGTGGCTGCCATCTGATATTTCTTTGTAGCTTATACTGCTTGGTAACTATTGGGTTTCTCCATTAATCATATACTAAGGCTCCTTTGCTGCATCACAGTCCATTAAGCCACAGTATTCTCTTCTAACTATAGTGCTGTCCTGCAGGTTGAGGACATTCATAGGTCATGTGGGTTGCTCAAAGCCTGCATATGCTTTGGAAATAGTAAAATATTCTTTCCCTAAAGATGATTCTGTGTCTTGCCAGTGGCTTAACATAAGTCACCACACCAGTCTAGTACTGGCAAAAACAAAGGAAATGTGAAATAGATAAGTTTATATCTTTTACTGGGCTAATTTTGAAATGTCTAATAGAAAGGAACTTATGTAACTATTATTTATCAAAATAACTATGTCTCACCTTATATCAAAAGATCTTGGGGCATGTTACAAACACAACAAAAGAACATCAAATATTTTTAAAGCAAAATAAAGCCTTTATATAATGAGAAACAATATAACATAATTTAAAAGAGCTTACACAGTGTAAGTTATATCAAAATTTCACACACACACGTTTTGTAACTCTAATATTAGCTTTCAAGTTCCACATTTCACTTGAGTTGTAGGATTGACTTTAATGCCTCCTCCCAGGAAGTTCTGGTTATAAACAGAGAGCTTTTGGAGGTTTGGGACAGAATTTGACCATGCTGGCTACATGATTCTGGAAGCTGTAGTCCCCCCCCCCCCCAAAAAGGTAATTTTGTCTGAGGTAATATGAAAGTTCTAATCAGTGGTGCTAACATAGTGATAGACATTATGTGTGAATCAGCCCTCCAGAGATTATCCAAGTCCAAGGGTGAACACTGGATAGAATAGAATGAAAGAAGTCTTTTAAAAGTAAAATGTATGTTATAGCTACTGTATTACTTAGTTTCACTTTCAAAATATAGGAAATGTTAAAGGAATTTTTCCATCTCAGTCTAAGCACTTTTACCTAAAAGGAAGTCCCTTTGCAATGGGTGACAATTCAAAAGTAAGTGGACATAGAACTTGAAGAAAACTTCATCCCCTCTCCACTAATTTCCTAATTTAATACTTCGTTATTGTTGTTTCAGTAAAAATAAATGTGAGTACAAAGCCTCTGGCTTCAGATTCAAAATGGGTCCACTTCGTGTCTTCTTTCTCTTCCCTTTTTGTCCCTCATGAGAGAAAAAGCAGAAACAGAGGAACTAAGACAGAAGCAGTACCAGGCACTTGCCATTTACAAAATGCTGTTCTGCAGTGCCTATTTTACAGAGTCCTTCATCCCTGGATTTCATTGCTATCTCACTTGTGAGTACCTAATATCTTAATCTTCCCCGTTCCCCTTTTCTCTTCCTGTCTCTTTTTTTTCCTGTTTCATATCAGTGTATAATCACTCATCGGCAGTAGTTTGGCATGAGGATGATAGACACAATAAAACCTCTCAGCACCAATCCATCACGGGTCACTCATCCTATATTTCATCCTATGAAATGCAAAGCAAGAAATGAAGAGAGGCGTGGGAGGGGAAATAGAGATAGAGAAAATTAAAGGGGACCCTATCTATTTTGCGTTCATTTTTTGGTGGTATATCTTTGTTCCAATTCTGTGCAAAATGGTCAAAGCAGAAAAAGATCCTCTTTTCAACTTTTCAAGTAAGCTCTTGGGGTCATTTTTCCATGCTGACAGCCTGAATAAAAATAAGACAAGACATTTGACCACCAGCAGCACAATGAAAGCAGTACTGGATAACTATAAGTTTTTGCCTACTTACTTACTATATTTATATAATGTCTTTCCTACAGCAAAGAAGGGAGTACATGGTGGCTCTCCTTTTCCCCACTTCATCCTCACAATAAGCATGTGAGGTAAGTCAGTTCGAGTGAGGGTAACTGGACCAAGATCACCCAATGATTTTCATCATCAAGAGGGGTTCTGAATCCATGTCTCCCATGCCCTAGGTGGACACACTAAACTCCATATACCATATTATTTCCATGGTAGGGATGGACGCTTTGTGGATCTCCAGCCACATACAAACCCTTCTTCTAAACTCAAAGATCCCTCCATAAGTGATCAATTCAGACTGGCAAGAGTAATCTATCCCTCTGCAGCAACCTATGGGGGAAGGAGAAGATTGAGAGAAAATAGTGACCCTCCACGCTTTTGGGTGTTGGCCACCATTACAGGCTACAGTCTTATACTTTGTTGGTATGGATCCCACAGAGATTATCAGCAAGATTCTGCCACCTTGAAATCAGTGTTAATTGTCTGATTTTTTTTTGTAGTCTTAATAAAGATGTCTCATTCTTCTACATTTGTATAGTGTAATGACCACACAGCTTCCTTTAGGTTTTTCTTGAAGTCAGCTGTGTCTGAAGAACTGGATTATAATCCACAAAAGCTCACACTGAAATAAATGGGATAGGGTTTTTGTTGTTGTTGTTGTTGAAACAGATTCTATGAAAACCACCAAGGGTATTCTGCACTCCACAGAAACCACTTCCAGTCTGGCTGAAGAATAAGGGGCAGGGTGGGGATAAAAGAGAAATATTCAGGCATAGAAACAAAATCAGACAGAGGAGTAAACCCCATGAACAACTGGGGCAGGGAATTGGTGGGGAAGGGTTAGAGGGGCAAAATGGAGAGGGAGCCAATTACTGGCTATCCAACAAGGTATTGATTGAACTGCTGCTACAACGCCAGCAATGGCTCCATATCACATCTCAGACCACTCAGCACCTGCTTGTGGCTTTTTTGATTCCCCAAACCGCCCCCCTTCCACTGCCTGACTCTGTAACAGCACGTGGATGGCAGCCAGATGAGGCGACCCAGGCCTATCGATCAATCTGCTCCCTCATCCCCGTCACCATGGCAACTGCTCGCAGCTGCTGCCACCGCTGCAGTGCTGTTTACCTGGCCTCATTTATTCTACTCAACAGTCTCTTTCCACTCCCCCAGTTACGATTAGTTTGGCATGGTATTGGCAGAGGGCTGGGCAGAGGTGAAAGATGAGTTTTCATAGCCTGGGGGTGGGGGGAGGGGAGAATATATGTGTGTAGTTTTATTGTACAGCTATTGAGTCCTGGGTCCTAAAGCTAGAACTGAGTGGGATTTGCTGACAATAGACCCAGGCAAGTGACTGTTAAAAGGATTTGTGGGGACTGGCATAGTTTGTTCAACAAATTCTTTCTTAGGTCATCCCATATGAGAGGCAGAATTTTATCGGCTGGAACTTGGTGTTCCAATTTGCATTGGCTCCCAATTAGTGCAGAAGCCACAGTTCAAAGGGCTAATGATCACTATTAAAACTGTACATAGTTTAGGACCAGGATCTTGAAAAGGTATCCTCCTCTCATAGGGAGAACCAGTGTGGCACAGGGGTTAGAGTGTCAGTTTAGAACCCAGCATAGCCGAGTTGAAATCCCCCATCTCCTATGAAACTCATGGGGTTCCACTCTCCTTCAACTTCACTCTCCTACTCACATTGTGAGGATAAAGAAAAGACATAGAGGATAATATAACATGCCCTGTGAATCTTGGAGGAAAAGAAGTATAAAATTGTAGTAAATAAAGAAAAAATGAGATCTGCTCCATCAGTTCAGATCATCAGGAGAGGTCTTGTTCCATACCCAGCCATCCTCACCACGAGTGGTATAACTAACCAGAACCTGAAACATAACAGGGCATTTTCAGTGCCAGCATCCAGGTTGCGGAATTCCCCACAGAGCAGAAAGAGACTCTTCCTGCTTAGGAAGGCCTTTGGTTCTCAGTGATCTTACAGAACCTTCTCTGATGGATTTTTATTATTCTTCCTATGGTTTCATCATTGTAGTTTTTGCAGGAGTTTCTCCTTTAGAGCAGCAAAAATCAAAGCTCAAACCAAAGGAAAAACAATAAACAAACCCATCATCTAAATTTCTGCAAAATCACTAGTACTTCAGTGTATCTTGTATTTTAAGGCCTATGTATAATGCATTTGTTTTTCTTTGTTAGATGTCTTAAACCTTTTTTTTAAAGGTGGGATATAAATGTTTTAAGTAAGAGGTGTAATCCCCATGAAAGTACAGTTTCTGTTCCACACACAGACAATAAATGTACATTGGGCTTCTTGTAATTGTTTTATTTGGTAGTGCCATTGGCCTTCATTTCATGTTTTAATATGACAGTTGCCTCTGTTCTTTAAAATTAGCATTTAAACTTTGAAGGTCTGTGGGTGAAAAAAAAAAGACTTACAAATACATGGAAATATAAACAAGAATTGCATGCAACACCCTTACAAGACTTCCTGCTTTTTTTTTTCCAGAACAAGCCAAGGTCAGAGGGATATCCAGATTTTACAGATTAGATCAATATAAAGAAATCTGATATGCCCATGAATTGGAAGAAGCAAAACACGAGGAAAAGAGAGTAACTTTTGGCCTGAAAGGAGCACAGGGCAGCAAACAAGACTAGGAGGCTTAGAAGGGATATATAAAATTGGGACTCCTAGTTCTATCACTATATTGTTAAGAAAGAAGGTTTCCAAGAGGTACAAGACTAGAGAAAGTAATAACCTAAGTCTGGCAAATCATATCCATTATGAAGCACTCCTGTTCCACTATAAACACTGCCCTTCTGCTCCAGTGTTTAATTTAGTCGTAGCTTTTTGTTTTGAACCATATTATGTGATACATATCAGACAGGGACATGTCAGTTACAGTAGTGCAATGGCAAATTGAGAAATGCAGGATCCCCCTGGAGTCATGCCCTTCACAGACACAACCCCTTGTAAGATTTACAGTTTTCTAAGATTATACAATAAAAATGAGTTTTCATTTTTTTACTCTGAATTCTGATGAGTGAGGAACACAGGATGAGCTTCCCAGTTTCCAATATTTCTTCTCTACTCCTTTGTCCAAAAAGGCTGAAGTGTCACTGTGTACTTCCTTTCGGCAGGCTGCTGCTTCATCTTTTTGTGATATATTCCTCCTTTTCAATAACAAGCCTTCAGTAATTTGTCTTAGGAGTTGTTTTATTCTCTCTATTAGTCTTAATGCTTTATTAAAGTGTGTATCTACACTACATAACCATATCAGTTTGATGCCAACTTATGCGTCATGAATCCTGTGGAATCCTAGGAGTTGTAGGTTGCTAAGATACTTAAAATTCTCCGCTAGAGAGTTCTAGTGTTGCAATTCAGGGGCTAGAATATTTTGTGAGAAAATTTTAAGTTTGTTCACCAAAATATAGATCCCAGGATGGTGTTGGTAGGAGTCACAAGTAAAGTGATATCAAAGTGCTATGATTCTGCAGTATAGATATCCTCCTCCATTCTCTGGAAAAGCATTGGCTTTGTATAAGTTCCTCCTACATGGGTGCCTGACTGTTCGAGTTTTATTTGCAGTTTTGTATGCTGTCTGTGGTTTGTATGACTGGGAGGGACTTTTCTTGGCTGGGGTGATTGTCTAACTATCCAGCACTAACCAATTGTTCCTTTAAGCTTTTGAGTTCAAAGAGATCCCCACCTCTGTTGTATGTTTTCTTTCCCTCTCTTTTATCTGTTGCAGGCAGTTGTTTGTTTGCTGTTGATCTGTTCAGTTGGTTGCTGAGTGCAGTAAAGAAAGCAGGATACACAAGTCTGTAATTTCAAGCAACTGTAAGTAATGTTTTTTGCTTTCTCCTGTAAATGTCTCAGAGAGTTATTGAGACTTTAAGTGCCAGTTAATGAGAAAGGGGTTGACTCTGGGGAACCTGTGGCTATTCTGCTTTGTGAGTTTCTGTGCTTCTACTGCATAGCAAAGGAACTTTACCAGAAATTCAAAATCTGCAACATTGCCAAAGGTATTTCACTCTCTAGGCCTAAGGACCTAATATTATACATACCATGTTTCTGTGTAATTTGTAGAAGTAACAGCAGGTTGTCTGTCTTCCAGAAGATTCGAAACACAGTCATAGATAAAAGATCCCTTGTAATTTTTTTCTGATATTTGTGTTCTAACAGAGTTTATTCCTTAAACATGGGAAGACATTTATTTCTCGCACTCTTGCTTGCAGCACTCCTCTTGGGATCTTACAAATTGTCCAGCTGCTGCCTGTCTTTGAGCAGCAGCTGATCATTTGTAGAATCATTGGACTTATGACTCACCCTTCTTTACAGTAGGGGTAAACTGTTTGAGAATCTAGGCCTTAAGCTGAAAAAAAGAAGTTATTATAATAGGCAACTGATTTTTTTAAGGAAGAGGTTCCATCTGCTTATGTCACCTAAGGGAAACAGAGAGACATGGTTGCTGATGGTTGTCTTTTGCCTCCTGCCCTGTTTGTGGTGCTGTCAAACTAGGTGAAAGCAGCACTAAGAGCATTATGCAGGAGAGTGCAGCAGTGATCTTGTGCTGGCAGAGCAAATTAACACTCTACATATAAGGCAATTCTAAAAATGGGGGCAACCCAAACAAAAAAAATCATAACGTTTTAACTGTATGTTAAATCAGCACTGAAATTGGTGCAGTTGTAGCAGACAGTCTGCTCTTGTTGTGTACCAAATCTGGATAAGTTTGGACAAAGGGATTTTGAGTTATGTTTTTTCAAAAGTAAGACTGCTTTCCCCTATTCAGAAATATGGGGCTCTATGTGTCCCATGATTTAAAACAGATTATATACATTGAAAAGACCAATCTTGCTTACCCTGAAAGATATAGTTTTACATTTTTTAAAAAAAGAATTCAAACTGTAGGGATGGTATTGCTTCAAAATAATATTGATTTTAAAAAGGCCTCTTGTGCTCAGTACCATTCACACTTTTGAAAAACCACCCTGACAATTGCTTTGTGTCTGGGTGAGAAGGGGTTAACTGATGAAAAAAGGCAAATGCAATATCTTTATAGATCATTAAAAAATCATAGTACAATCTGCAAGCTTTCATGAATCATGACCGCCTACTTCATCAGGCGTGTACCAGTGTGAAGTCCAACAGTTCTTGGCAAGATGGATTTCACTGGGCACGTCCTTCTTAGATATAAGTCAGGAAAGATGCAGGCTGCATTAGAGCTTTGTTTTAAAGTTGCTGCTGAAGCAGCTGTGAAATGGAAAAGAGGAGTCAGCTTCTGGGATTTTCCCTTGCCTAGTGTCACTTTGTGAATTGTAGTGAGCACAAGAGGGTATTCAACCATCTTGACTGCTGCCATTGGTATTGTCAAAATTCAGGCTGCCTTTGCTTTATAAAACTTGGCACCTTTTTTCCTGCTGACAACATGGGTGCAATATTGTGCAGCAATATTGCGTTATTTACTGGCATTTTGAATCATGGATACAGAAGCACAATATCCCACATTCATAAACCAGAGGGTTGTTTTGAAGAAGTGAATTAGCATACAGATGAAGAGCAGGGACCCAATTTGCAGTTTGCTCTCTGTGATTGATCTAGGTTTGAACATCCCTCAGACAAAGTATCCTGGGGTGTTTTTCCCTTTTCCCTCAACTGCATATTTATCTGGCAGCAGGAATGTTGTAAATGTTGAGCTGCAGGTGCTGCTCATGACAGTCCCCATAGCAACACCTCAAGGAGAGTCTAAAAACACAGGTAGCCATATGCAAATCAACACAGTAGTTCTAACTGTTTTCATCTCCATTAAGGAGACAAAGAAATGCAACTGCAGCAGGTTTATAGCACTATAGAGTTTCCACTGTATAAACAAGACCAAGCCATCTCTAAATATTTTGCATTAAAACTAAGACAGCTCATCAGGACCTGTTATAACAGTATGGACTAGAACCCAGGAAGCTTGAGTTCAAATCCTCACTCAGCTATTCAAGCTCACTGAAGATGTGGAACTGATAAAGCCACTCGTTAAATATTTCACTTACCTTGAAAGCCCCATTAGGATCGCTGTTAGTTAGTTCCAACCTGACGGCACATAACAACAACAGGATGGATTACTACAGTTGTTATAAATATGAGCAATTGTTATAGCCAAGATTAAAACACTGAAAAATTATTTAATTTCATAATCATTTGAGTTTCAGTAGGAAATTTATTTGTTAAACATGCATGTATCAATACTTGAAGTTTCCTTGAGAGTTTCTTTGAAAGCCTCACTGCTTTTCTTCAGAATCTCATCTTGCTTTGATAACAAACTATCTTTATTTCTTGGTAACAAACTGTCGATTGCTGCTGACTAAGATGCTTCTCAAGGAAACTTCAAGTTTAAAAAGATATGGATTACTGTATATGAATTAAGCACCTCTATGAATGAATTTAGCATTTCTTATGAACGGTTTTCTAGGCTCTCCAGTGGATATGTAGTCATCAATATAGGTGTTGTATACATTATAAATATATATGAATGTAGCCTTGGGAAAAAAATTCAGCTTCCCTGTGGCTTTACATATTTCAATTTATGTGGTTTGGATATTATAAACTTTCATACTGTATAAATATAAGCAGATTATAAGAGCATATAAGTAAATTCTTGTAGGATGTTGTGTTTAGTAAGTTAACATGGGTTTTCTTTGTATTGTTAGGCTTTCCGTGCACCATGTTTCTCTTGTTTTGGGGTAATTATTACCCAAGAAAGGAGACAAGCTTTTTCAGCTTGTCATTTCCAGCCCTTTTGCTCTAGAAGCTTCTTGAAGTTGTGCAAGGATCAGCCCTGTTAGCAATGTAGTCATGGAGCTATGTCAAAGCAGGAGCCAGTTTGTTTGGAAGTGTCCCTGTGATTGATTGCTCAGTCAGAGTTGCAACCTGAGCTCATGTGCAACCTGGATATAAAGGGAAACACTGAATGCCCAATTCCCACCACCCAGTCTTCACTCTGTATGCTCTTTGTTCACCTCAGCTTGTGTAGTAGTTCTGAATGGTGACAGCTGATCAGAGACAGAAAAATTACTTTTGGGATAACAACTCTCACGACACTTCAGCTAATATGACAAGTGGCCATACTGGTTAAGGTAGCTTGAGAGCTGGAGGCCTAAAAAAAAGTTATTTTTCCCATCTCAACAGCAGTTATCTTCAAAACATAATAAGAAACATATTATCAATGTAGGAAAGATTTTAGACATATATTTGAAGAATTCCAAGTGGTTTTGGTATCTGACTGCAGAGCCAGAGGTTAAGAGTTCAGTTCCTCACTGCGCATCCCAGAAGAGTCAGCCAGTGCCACCTTGGGCAAGCTGAAAAGTCCCAGAGAGCCCCCAGAAGAAGGGAATGGTAAACCACTTCTGAGTATTCTCTACCTGGAACCCCTGAAAAGAGTCACTGACGTGACAGCAGATGATTATGATTAACAGATACAATCTTCCAATGCTTAAACTCTGTCTGCAATGCATTTACCATTTATATGCCCATCAATTCTTTCTCTAAAGAGAAAAAAGTATTATTTTTGCCCTTATTGCAATCAAGCTACATCTTTATTTTGATAACAAAAGTAAAATGCTTTAAAACATTGAACATGCAAAGCTCTGAATATTTCAGACACAAATGTGCATTTTTTTCCCAGGTATCCACAAAGAAAAGAGAGAAAAATGACTGCCTTTTTTTTTTTTTAAAGGTATTTCTCTGCATGGCAAATCACTATTGGAAAAAAATACAAAGCGTCTTGAAATGCAAAAAACAAACAAAACAAAACAAAACCAACAAACCAACAAAAAACAGAGACTGATGCTGTTAACTGGTAATTATAATAATTATTATAATAAAAGAATCATGCATTATGTCATTAACATTGTGGGTGCCCTGCCCCTTTCTTAAGCACCACACATCTAGAAGCCTTCATAGGTGAAAATGCAAATTGTGTGAAAATACCTACCACTATATAACCCAAGGACATCACTACAAATACTTTGATCACCATTCTGATAACTACTCAGGGACCCTCATAGTGCCAACGCACCTGGTTGTGTCAATTTATTTGTGACTAGCAACTCAGCAACACCCTGGCTGCTCCTGAAGTACATGAACAATGTCCCCCTGGGAACCAGCAGCAGTACAAACCTGGAGAATTAACTCTCTTCTCTAAGTCTATAATTAGGAGGCATGAATTCCTATCTCCAGTTGCTATTATTAGTGTCCCTCCTTCTCTGTTTTGCAAAAGGGTCTTTCCTTTTCTGATTGAATGTTGAACCCTGATCTCTCATGATCTGTGTGTGCTTGTTCTCCATAGACCTTAACCCCAGGAAAGCCGTGGGGTTACTGGGTGGTGTGAGCTCTTCCCCCTTCTCTTTGTGTGGTGCTTCTGAGCATTAGCACCACTGCTGGAATAGTCTGGCAGAACATGCTTGTAGCAGCCTGAAGCGGATGGCCTGAATATTGTTTGTTGGTGCAGGGTTATGTCCAAGGGACCAGTCCAACCATGCCATGATTCAATGGATTCCTGCCATGTGTGGGTGGCATGTTGTTATTACCCACGGATCTCCTCTAGCACTGTTTCCAGCCATAGGGATACCTACAATCATATCTCTATTGATATCTCATCTTTACTCATAAAGACCGCAAACACTACATGTATTTTGGAATTTTCTGTGTTGTGTATCCCCTCTTCCCTCCTGCACAGGCCATGTATACTTTTACAGAGTACAGTGGTAATTTTGCTGCTGTGGCAGTGGCCTTTTCCCACATCTTTAACAACACTGATGTGTACAAACTTTCTCAAGCTAGTGACCTCCAGATGTATTGGACTATGCCTCCATCATCCCTAGCTGGGTTTGATAGGTCTGGTGGTAATCAGATTTTGGGAATATTTATGTTCAGGGCTAACTGGATATCCCATTGATTTGGAGCACCTGGCTGCAGAGTTGGGAGACTGAAGTCCCACTTTACCTCTCAGGAAAAGAGCCAGCCTATGTAGCCTTGAGCAAGCTGCATAATCATAAAGAGCTACAAGAAGAAAGGAGTGGTAAACCACTTCTGAGTATTTAATACCTAGCAAACCCCTGGCAAAGGTCACTATAAGTTGGAATTGACTTGATGGCACATATGTTTATTATGGTGTATAGAACTATTCTGTTCTTCACTGTGCCTTTAGAATTCTCTCTTCACAGGGTACATATTTAGATTTTCATATATAATGTTTGTTGTTGTTTAGTCGTTAAGCCGTGTCCAACTCTTCGTGACCCCATAGACCAGAGCACGCCAGGCCCTCCTGTCTTCCACTGCCTCCCGGAGTTGGGTCAAATTCATGTTGGTAGCTTCGATGACACTGTCCAACCATCTCGTCCTCTGTCATCCCCTTCTCCTCTTGCCTTCACACTTTCCCAACATCAGGGTCTTTTCCAGGGAGTCTTCTCTTCTCATCAGATGGCCAAAGTATTGGAGCCTCAGCTTCAGGATCTGTCCTTCCAGTGAGCACTCAGGGTTGATTTCCTTCAGAATGGACATATATAATATACCTCCCCTCAAATAAAAATGCTGCTGTCAAAATCATTAGGGGACATTGCCTGTCCCATATTGGGAAGCAAAGTTCCATTCAAGTCCAACAGAAAGAGTTCATACTATATAATTTGCCAATATTGTTTATGCAGAACTGCAAAAATTTTCTACCTGGGTTTTTGACTGACCTGACCAATTTACTCACTTTTAATGTCCTGTTGCTTAGGCCAAAAAGATGAACAATGTTAGACAGAACACAAAAACTAACCTTTAAAAACTGAATACACAGAATATCCAGTCTGAGAGACAGTGTAGTACAATGGATAGAGAGTCAGGCTGAGACACAAGTGACCTGGACTCAAAGAACTTCTCAGCCATGGAAACTGGTGTGAAGGTCAAGGTGGAACTGGTAAACCACTCCTTAAATATTTCACACACCTCAGAAACCCTTTTAGGGTTAATTGGAAGTATCAACAGTATCCAATGTAGTCTCTACTTCCATATTATTGAGTAAGAAAAATAAACTCTGCCTATATAATTGAACCCTTGCTTGTGAAAATTGTGACCTCTGCTAGTAATTGACTTTGTTAAAACACTTTGCTCGCAATCTGCCTCCCCGCCCCCATTTGCTTTAATCTCCTACACTTTGCTACATCTTTTATTCTTAATTCCCCACTCTTCAGGTTGTGGGATATTTGTGTGTAGGAGATGGTCGTTTCTTTGGGGAGAGCTCAGAAGTATGGGTTTCTGCTGGGCTCCCCAGATGAGGAAATGCACATCTCTTCTTATACAACTGCAAGCTGCAATTTCCGGCAGACATTTAAGGTCTCAGACATCTGCATAATGTGCACTGGTTTCCTAGCAACTGGGAACAGCTGTCTGACATTTCCAAGATTAAACTGTAACTATACGCTGGTGTTGCTGAGGAGCTGTGGAAAAGATAGGCCTTTCCTGCCTTTTTCCAGGCCAGTTATGCTTGACTTATTTCCTGCCCTGAGGAAGGAGTCTTCAGAATGTGAGGTGAGGACACCATTGCTGCTGCTGAGAAGGCAGATCCTGGGAGGCTGATGAGCTAATCCTCCGAGCCCTGCTGGACCACAAGCACAGAAATCACAAGCGTTCTACCTTTGGATCCCCAACCACTTTTTCACTTTGAAGTAACCGGAATGGATCCCCTCATGTTTCCTTCTCTCCACATTTTTCATTACACTAGCATGGCTGTGTAGAAAGATCTTTCCAAGACGCTGTGGCAGAACCAGAACAGCAGAAGGTCCTGTGCAACTCTTAAAACTTTTTTAGACTAGTATCCTATGTACAATTACATAGGGACTGGTAGTAAGTCCTACTGACTTACATATGAGTAAACATACATATACCCAGTGTGGTATAGGACAGAGTGACAGACTAGGACTCAGGAGACCTGGGTTGGAATCCTCACTTAGTCATGGAGTCCCGCTGGGTGGATGGCACTGGTAAAACTACTCAAACATTTCATTTACCTTGAAAACCTTCTTAGGGTTGCTATGTCAGTTTCAGCTTGATGGCACATGCCACACACAGACACACAAACACACCAGTGGTACACTGCTCTGTTCCTAGCTCACCCTGACATCCAGTGGATAGCATTCTGCTGCAAGGCCACTTCCATCTCTGCCTCACCCTTGCTGAAGCTGACCTCTGCTACTGCTCTGTCGAATAATGCAAGATTTAAAATGTCTGTATTTTTTACAGTATCGGTTTTAATTGTTCTGATTTGTTTTTAAGCAAACAAGGAGAGGAAAACACAGGTCTTGGCTGAAGCTGTTAGTTCCTTTTGGCTGCTCTCTAATGCCAAGGCCAGCAGGATCCAGGAATTTATCGGCTGGTGCCAGCAAGAAATCACTGACCCAAACAAGGGAGTCAGGAAGAGTTGGACTGGTGTTGTTGCCAGGGATCAGCAAGCGGCCAGAGGGAATCAGGTTGCTGAGTCATCATGACCTCAGCTGCTGCTGAAAGCTTTTCCAGGAGATGCTGTTCCCACCACTGTTGCTAGGATTCTGGGAGCTGACTGATTGTGCCGTCTATAGTCATGAAAAACACACGTGCAGATCAGAGGAGAAAGAAAATACCAGCTGGGTTTGGCTTGGTTTGTCAAGAAAACAGCCCTTACAGAGCTATGGTCCTTTCTCTACCAACTGCTTTGTACAGACCACTGAATTTTGCTACACAGTTCTCAAAGACACAAATTGTGGCTTGAACTTGGGAGATGGAGTTCAAATTCCATTGCAATAATGAGATTTAAGGCATAATAACTTTCCCAAGGCCACATGGTGGGTGGCTTTTGACCACGTCACAAACATAATGGAAGGCAATCATGTTTCAAAAGAAATGATGGCAACAATAGTGGTCCGGACCTGCAAGAACATTAAGATCTGCTTTGCTGGATCAACCAAACAGTGAAGCAAGAGAAACATAGAGGAAGTTTGTACCACATCAGAAAGAATACCCTTTGCTGCCACTGTCACAGTTCTGAAACACTGTGAGTAAATTTCCAGTCTTCCTCGTTTTTATAAAAGCTAAAGTAAGGAGATGTCAAGGAGTGCAGTAACTACAGGACCATTGCTTTAATTTCCCATGCAAGAAAGTGATGCTCAAGGTGTTTCAAACAAAGGCTTTTACCTTATATGGAGCAAGAAATGCCTGATGTCCAAGCTGCATTCTGAAAAGGAAGAGTCACTTGAGGTCATATTGCAAATATCTGCTGGCTACTGGAGAGCACTAAAGAATTTCAGAAGAAGATCAGTTTGTGCTTTATAGACTACAGCAAAGCCTTTGATTGTGTAGATAATGAAAAGCTATGGGTTATTCTGAAAGAAATGGGTGTGCCTCAGGACTTGATTGTCCTGGTGCATAACTTGTATTGTGGACAAGAAGCTACCATTACGACCGAATATGGAGAGAAAGAATGGTTTCCTATGGGCAAAGGTGTCAGACAAGGGTGCATTTTATCCCTGTATCTGTTCGATCTGTACACAGAACATATCATACAAGAGCTGAAGAGGACAGTTGAGAGACAGGACATTTTAGAGCTCACTCACTCATAGGGTTGCCAGAAGTCAGAGGTGACTTGATAAAAACAATAAAGTAAAGAGAAATGCAAAGCATCTTTCTGCAAGATGTTCTTGTGCCCATTGAACAATTATGTCTTGTTTCTGTTATGGATTTATTCAATTCTCAGTTATTTTCTTTCCTTCCCTGTTTATCAGACCAAGGGTTATAGGGGCAGTGTTCTGCATGATATTGGATATAGTCATCTGATGCTGGGGAAAACTGGTGACTGAGTTCATGGAATTGAGGGGGGGATGCAGACCCATTTGTCTCAGATGGCAAGTAGGGTTTGTTTACATGCTCTAATCATCAAATTAGGTGTGGGAAACTTTGGTTGAGAGAAGGCCCATTTCCTCATGAGGGCTGCTTTTCTTTGCTTCAGTTGGCATAAAGAAAGTCTGTCTTTGTCAGCAGATTGGAACTTGCTTTGTTCAAATCAAGTGGGCATGTTTTATGAGATTGCTTTCCCTGATGCTGTAGGCCTGCAGGCCATATGTGCACCTTGATATATTTAGTTCTGTACCTGTGCAATCTCATAATATCATCTGTTCTACTTTTTGCTTTCGAAGCAACAAACCGGGGATTTTTGTATGAGTGCCATCATGTGTCTCAGCACGT
Organism: Intellagama lesueurii; assembly: GCA_037013535.1. Classification (NCBI taxonomy): domain Eukaryota; kingdom Metazoa; phylum Chordata; class Lepidosauria; order Squamata; family Agamidae; genus Intellagama; species Intellagama lesueurii. The sequence goes on from JBAJHW010000001.1 coordinate 36,297,976, forward strand.
ATCCTATACATGACGTTAATACTTAGCATTCAGCCTCTTTTTTGACCTTGGATACTACAAAATATCTCATTTGCTCTCCACACAGATTCCACCTCCTTGTTATTGGTATCACCAGGAAGCAGAGAGTGAGCTGATAGGGAAAATATTTCATGTATTATGGACTCCACATGAGGCTGCCTTTGAAGATGGCTCAGAAACTTCAGCTGGTCCAAAATGCTGCAACTAGACTTCTTAGTGGGGCTTACTCCCTGGAATACATCATTCCAGTGCCTTATTCTAAGTTATTCTTATTCTTGTCAGTTTGAAAGGCAGAAAATAGCCTTTCAAAAGGAAAGTTCAGAAAGACCAGATTTTTGCACAGTTGGACTCCCATCAGCAGCTTTCAGCAGGGTTGGCTTGGCTCAGTCCAGCTGTTAGCTAAAGTGAGTCATCTGTTTTAGGTGTTGCAACACTGACAATGGCCACTGCCTAGTGTCTACTACCTGAGCCAGCAACCACCACTGGTCTTTCCTTCCTGCTGCTGCCACCACTTGATGAGTGGTCCCCAGCCCCATAATACTCACAAGGGGTATGTGTGGAGAGACAAGGCTGGCATCTGTGCTCCTTTGTATGAGTGATTTATTTTTGGTCACCATAATGCTGAAAACACTTGAGGTCAAGGCCTTGTTTCCAGAGCTGGCCAAAGAATAGCTAGAGTATGCCCTGACATTAAGTTTATCCTGTGCTGTTATGTAGTGGGACTTTCTGCTTAGCAGAAGCTCAATAGAATCTTGGCCATTACATTTTTCATGTGCTGTGTAAAGTAGTCCATCCATATGGTGCATTTCCAGAAGATAGTGATAGCATTTTATCATCAACAGCTATTGCACTGGGTGCATTAACATGCTCTAGGAACTCTATAGCTAGCTGGATACTCAATGGCTTAGATCTGGTTAGGAGTTCAATTCCCCACTGTGACTCCAAAGAAAAGAGCCAGTCTGTGTGGCTTTGGGCAAGCTTCACAGTCCCAGAGTGCTCCCAGATGAAGAAAAAGTAAACTACTTCTGTGTATTCTCTACCTCGAAAACCCTGGAAAGGGTTGCCATAAGTCAGAATTTACTTGATAGCTTATTATGATTATGGTTATGATCATCATCATCATCATAATCTCTATAACTAGCTTCCCTGATGCTTTTTACATTATGTTGCAATGTGGGTCATTTTAACTCAAGCTGCAGCTGGTAAGTTTTAAGAAGGCACTGTAAGGGCTACTTACTCTTACTGGATTATGTTTTTTCTATATGAAATAAATTCCAGGAGGAAAAGGCTTGCTTATGAAATGACAGAAATGTACCAGGAATGTTTTACCTATTGCACATACATGGAATGCTGGTGCAGTACACAAACATTTTCTAATGTGAATTGTCTATAAGAAGTATGACAGTGACACCAGATCACACACTGAGTTTCCTGCCTACTTAGGCTTCCCCATTCACTTCCAGCACTGAATACATATGGACATCTGTCAGGAAGAGGGTGAAAAAATGGTTAAGAAAAGTATCAGGCAAAACCAAAATTTAAAAATTAAAGAAAATGGCTCTTTGAGAAAGGGAAAGTGGTGATCTGAGAGCTATACAAAATTGAGTGAAATAGCTAGCACCCTGGAAGACAGAAAAAAAATTCAAAATGATCTTGATAAGCTGGAGCACTGGGCTGAAAACAACAGAATGAAATTCAACAGGGGTAAGTGCAAAGTACTGCACCTAGGAAAAAGAAAACAAACACACAGTTACAAGATGGGAGATACCTGGTTCAGCAATACTATGAGTGAGAAGGATCTTGGAGTTGTTGTAGATCACAAGCTGAATATGAGCCAACAGTCTGATGTGGCTACAAAAAAGGCAAATGTGATTTTAGGCTGCATTGACAGAAGTATAATTTCCAAATGCCATGAGGTACTAGTTTCCCTCTATCCGGCACTGGTTAGGCCTCATCTTGAGTACTGTGTCCAGTTCTGGACACTGCACTTCAAGAAGGATGCCAACATATTGGAACAAGTTCCGAGTTGGGCAACCAAGATGACCAGGGGGCTGGAAACCAAGTCCTATGGGGAAAGACTGAAAGAATTGTGCATGTTTAGCTTTGAGAAAAGAAGACTGGGGGGAGATATGATAGCATTTTTCATATACGTACCTGAAAGGCTGCCATACAGAGGAGGGGCAAGATCTGTTCTCAATCATCCCAGAGTGCAGGACACACAACAATGGGCTCAAGTTACAGGAAGCCAGATTTCAGTTGAATATCAGGAAAAAACCATCCTGTTAGAGCAGTATGAAAATGGAAGCAATTATTTTGAGAGGTGGTGAGTGCTCCAACACTGGAGGCATTTAAGAGAAATTTAGACAACCACCTGGCAGATAGCCTTTGATTTGTATTCCTGCAGTGAGCAGGGGGTTGGACTCAGTGGCCTTATAGGCTGCTTCCAACTTCATTATTCTATTATTCTATAGGCTGCAATTGTTGTATTGGTGCATTTCTTCAATTTTATGATGGACCAAGGTTTATTTTCATTTCATTTCTAACAAAAACAAATGTCTACATTTTTATTTTAAACAACAATAAGCTTTAGCTGGTAGCTTGGTGACTCAGAAACCCAGCTGCATTACTGTGACAGATGGCTCTTGGGGACAGTAATAAATCATGAAATAACATTGTTCCCAGGGGCATTCTTGCTGGGGAGCAGGCTAACTTTCCCCATTGGCTGCCAATGGGGCAACCATGACTTCCCTCCAGGGATGCCCTGGGAATGACACTCCTGTTGGTTTGTTAAGAGAAAGAAAGACAGACTGGTTCACTTGTACTTGGCTACCTTGTAGAAGTAAGATCATTACCAGAACGAATAAAAAATACACCCCCCAATTAATTCAGTCTTTAGAAAGCAAGGGTACAGCTACACTAGCACCAGGGAGCAAGCTAGTATGGACCACTTGGAACCAGCTGGTTTTGTTTAGAATGACGTAATCGAGCCTGACTGTTTACATGGAAATGGCTCCTCCTAATATTGTGAAATGGCTTAATAAGCAAGCCTCTTCAGGATATCGGCAAATCAACACTTCCCCTCTTGAGCAGAGGGCAGGAGAAGTTAATTTTTTTTTACTATATCTAGACTATTGCTGTAGAGCTGCATCAGTTATTAAAAAATTAAAAACATATTTTCTTTGCCTTCTCTTAAAAGGCCAATCAAGAAACTGCCTGCAGCCAAAGCTACTGTTGTGGATTCAATTGTGGGTGGTTTCTTGACTGCCCTTTAATTGGAGGCAAAGAATATATATATATATATTTAATTATAACTGATGTAGCGCATCAGTGATAGTCTACACATAGTTGAAGACATTTTTTTCACTACCCCTGCCCTCCGCTGAGCAGGGGAAGTGATTAATTTGCCAATATCCTGAAGTGGCTTTCTTATTAAGCCACTTCACAATATTGACAGATGGGAAGAGGAATGCTCTCTTTAGATCGGTTCCAGCAATCACACACACTGGAACTGATCCAAACCAGAGTGATACTACCTGCACCAGAAACTAGAAGCACCTTGACAGGGGACAAAAAGATACAAACAAGAACCCTCAGGGGGTGTAGACTGGTGTGCTCTAGCAAAGATGTCATCTGACAGCTATCTTTAAGAGTATATGAGCCCATCCCTGCAGCATGCCAAACAGCCGGCTAAACAGCCTGTGTAGTCAACCTCTTATTTTGCTGCACCCCAAGCTTCCTGAAACTCACAAAAATCCCAGGACCAAAGACTTTGGCACAGCATTAATGTACTTAGTTTATGTTTTTCTTTCTTATTTTCATTTTGCCAGATTGTCTGTCTTCTTTGAAGCAGCTTTCTTTTTCAGCTTCCACTAACTTCAAACACAGCAGTTTCCTTTTTCAAAGTTTCCAAATGACACTTAACCAAGCTAGACAATGATCGTGAGATAGAGATGAGGTCATGAAGCAGAAAACACAAACCTGGTAACTGAAAGTGACAGAATGGGAACTATGCCACAAACTGACTCCTTCCAATGCAGGGGTGCTTCCTGGCAGAATAAGCCCCCAAATTTGTGGGTGAAGCATCCCTGCTGCTTGATCCATTAGCCGCTCCCTCCCTATTTATAGTTAATAAATCTTGTGGTTTGTATGTTTAGAGCACAAGAAACTGGAGTAGGAAGAGGGGATCTTCATGTTTCCCCTCTGCCCCAGGTGAACACCCTGTCCCTGCCTGCCTCCCTTCCCAACTTCTCTGCTCTTTCCTCTCAAGAGGCTTTTTTTTGGGGGGGGGGGGCTCCTCCATTTTCTATTGTGTATTTTCATTCCCACTCGCCTTTCCCTTATATGCAGGAAATAAAGTACGATATGTGCCCTCCTTTCCCTCAGCTACTGTCCCTGAATTCACATACTGAATTTGGGCTGGCAGGAAAATATTTCCTTCTTCTCTAGATTTTTCCATATCTAATTTAGATTGTCAATGCCTCGGGGGCGTGAGACTCAATTTCTTACATGCCTTTACAAAACCATGCACATCATTGGCTACATAAATAAATCAACAGCCTAATTAATAATAAAATTAATCACCCCAGTTGCTAATCTTTTTTGTTTGTCTTCTCTGATTTCCCTGAAGGGCACAGTATTTAAAGTAAAGTACTACATGATAATGTTTTTTTTCCTAGCCCAAGCTCAGTTGGGTAGTTTATTCACTTCCTGTTCACGTGAGATGGGTCTTCCAAAAATGTTGTGAGGGCAAATCAGAGAGTATCTGCATCCCCGAAAGATCATATTTGAAGAAAACATATTCTTCCTTTTTGAGGCATCTGTTTTTTTTTTTTACAGCAATGACTATCACATAAACAATACCTGGCCTCAAAGAAACAGCAACAGAACTGAGAAAGTTACATTTTAAAGGAAATTGTTACATTATTCATTAATTCTCTGCAACCAGGTTTCTGTTATTCTTGCTCTGATGGGATGTGCAAGTAATTATTTGTGTTGTACATTACTGACATCTTGCAAATCCATACCAGCAGGCCAAAAAATGCAGGAAATAGTCTTTGGTTCCTTTTGGTGTCAGATTTTGATATTGCACCTTGGAAATATTTATAAACATGCAAAAGACAAAACAACAGAATATTTATCTTGCTACTTTGGTAACAGAATGGTGTAAGCCTTAAAAAACAACTTGTGAAAATGATTCTAAAAATATATTTAAATGACCTGTAAAGGAAAATTTGAAACTTAGGTGTTGTTCTTTATACCAGGGGTCTCCAACCTTTTCAGTATGAGGGCCACATCATATATTTTAGACATTTTTGAGGGCCAAAGGGGGGAAAAACAGTTTTATAATGAATGAACGACAGATGGAGTGTGGGATCGTTTTTGTCAGGCTTTGCTCCTCTTCCTACCCCTGCTCGGGCATAGGAAGAGGAGGGAAGGGGGACCAAAGCAATCCCCCAACCTCGCTGTCTTTGCAAAGACAGCCAGGGGGGGGGGGATTGCTTGGGTCCCACTTCTCTTGTCTTTCTATGCCTGCTGGGGCACAGAAACATGGGGGAAGCCTGACTGAAGCGATCCCCCACCCATGCTGTCTCTGTAAAGACAGCGGTGGAATCAGTCAGACTTGCTGAAAGAGAAGCCCTCCCCACTCCTCCTTGCAAAAGCAAGGCTGCTGGAACTGAAACCATGGTTCCAGCAGTCTAGCTTCTTTTTCCGCTACCATCCATTCTAGGCAGTTGCGGCCCCCCAGCATGCCTGACTGGGCCGGAGAAAAAGGCAAGGTGGGCTGGATGTGGCCCGCGGGCCGTAGTTTGCAGACCCCTGCTTTATACCCAAAGTAACCTGCAACTAATAGTAACATTACCTGGTACCCAAAATAAGCAGTTACTGGTAACTGACACAGTTACAATTAGTTATTTTTGAGCCTTAAGCAAAAAGTGATAGAAAATTCCTAGGACAGCATTCACTTCCCTTTTTTACCAGGGATATTTCATAAACTGTATTAACTGATAAGGATGTGTGTCACTTGGCATTTTCGATTTGAACTCCCAGAATTCTCTAAGAATTTCCCATCCAACTTCCCTAAGAAGTCCTGAGAGTTCCAGACCAAAAACCCACCCCTACAGAGCCCTAAATTTTGCTCATCAGGAGAAGGGTATAGCTGTGGGGCTGCATGGCCTACTTTTGGTCTTGCTTCTTGTTAACAGCTGCTTCCTAGCAGTTGTAGTTCTTTGGGAGGCACCCTCTATAGAGTCTAAAGGCAGACTAGCACTAAAAAAAATCTGATTTGCAAGCTAGATCACTGATATTAGAGGTGCAGGATATCACAGCCAACTAGTAGTCTCTGCTATAAGGGGCTGGGTTTGACTGAATTCATAGTCCCTAAAAAGTATCAGATTGTCCCTTGATCTTGCGTTTTCCTGTTATCATCCAGTTCCTCAGACCTTTCTGTATGTAAGGAACGCCAGATAGGTTCTCAAACTCAACATTCTAACCAAGCTGGTAATGCATAACAATGTGAAACTGATTTTGTTGATTTGATTTGGAATTCAGGTTGTATAACTAGTTGTTGCCTTCCCATATTTTCTCTCCTCTCCTCTCCCACTTTCGAAACAAATGCTTAACTACTTGGACCCTTGGCTATGTTTGTTTAAATGTGAATTTCTCACTAAGCTTTCTTCACATGAAGGACTAACCACATGGTTACAAAGCTTCTGCTTGTGTTCCTAGGATTTTTGTAAGGTTTCATGAAGTTCTCTGTTTCTGGCTTTGTGAGAAGAAAATCTTTTTCTTCTTTCCTAATGCTTGACTGAAAGGAGGCCTTCTTGCCGATAGGCTGAAAACTCTCCCAGGAACTGGGCAGACTGCAGGGTTATCAGGAGGTTCATCCTGTCTGGTGACAGCTTGCCAGTGACTCGTTCAGGGGACACCCTTGTAAAGATACAGTCTAGCAGAAGGAAAAATGAAACCGTTTCCCTTCCTGGATCTGCAACAGAGATGTGATAGGCAAAGAGAAAGATTTTGATTTTCTAAGAGAGAGAGAAAAAGAACTGGAAAAAGTAGTTTCAGCCCTGGGTGCTTATTTGCAGTGCGCTGAACACATGCAACATCTACTGGTACTGAACTGAGCTATGCAACATAAATATTATCAGCCATGATGTAACAGCAGACATTACTACACACTGACTTCAGTGACTGGTATCATCAAAAGCAATCATGTGACAACGTTGTTTCTATTGTAACAAACAGAAACTAACTGTTCAATGTCTGCCTTCAAGAATTCTGGTCATCAGTATGCTTACACACATTTTAATAAAGGCAACACAGTGGCAGAGCTAAAAGGCAGTGGTGGGCAACTTCAGGAGGCTGTGGACCACATTTTGTCCCAATCCTATCATAGATGCATCAGATGTAGAAATGGCTGTTTCTGACTATCATAAAATAAAATAAAATAATTTGGGAGTGAGAGGTCATTGGGGCACACAGGCAAACTGGTAACCTCCTTATAGTCTTCCCCACTATGGTGAGACATATTACCTTTCTTTTAAAATACATAAGAATAACAGTAACAACATCAAAGTGCATGTATACATACAAGTTGGTATATGCACATTTTGTTCTCTTTGGTGATGCATTTCTTCTCTTTTGACAATAAGTAGCTGTTGTGATGTACCGTAAGATGTGATGCAACATTGCATAGGTTTGTATCACTGTAAAGTTATTTATATGGTAAGTAATTCCAGGGGTGTGTATATGGAATTCTTTTCCATCTGACACAGTTCATTGTTTATTTGAGTGTTCAAGGCTGTGTTGGAGGCTTCAGGTCTGGAATAATTGGCAGAGATTGTGTATTTGCATAAAGATGGGGATTGGCTCAGGCACCAAAGAGACAGAAGTATGGTTTGGAATGGTCTTGTGGATGTGGTATAAGGATGAAAGAAACAGAGAGGCAATGGAATTTGGAGACATCTGTTAAGAAAAGATCGATGAGACAGGGATTGTGTATGAAATGAGGGGAAAGCATATTTAAGAGCAGAATTAAAAGTGACTGTATGGATAGTGACTAAAATCCTATTGCCTATTTATGCTTTCATAAGGGAAATCATATAATTCTTGGTGGCAAATAGTCACTCATTAACAAGGTGCTGTATATGCTCCTGGGCACATGTCTAATCATACAATCGGTGTGCCTAGGAACACAACCAACACCGATCTATTGAGTGGCAATTTACCACCAAGAAGATATAAACAATTTTCCTCATGCAAGCCTAAGTCTACAACAGGATTTTGGCTAGTATTTACTTCTTCTCTACTTTCTGCCTACCTCTGCCAAAGACTGTACCATTTACCTCTGATTCCCCTGACCCTGATATGTCCTTGGGTGACGTGTGAATAATATGGGATGATCCAACACAAACTATCCTAAGGGTGGACACAAATGAAATAAATATAGAATTGTCATTCACTTCAGTGGCGATGCAATTTGGGTACTGAACAGCCCACAATCCTTGTTGTCCCTGGTAATTTGTAACCTGATCTCACTCCACTCTTCTTCAGTTTTCCAATTTGCCCCATTTATCAGCAGATATCTTTGTCTGGGCTAAATGTACAGTCATCATGCTGTTTCCCTTTCTCATGCAAATGAAACACTAAACATTCACAGCATAACTGGGCCTACTCAAATCAGGACAGCTGGCCCTTAGTCAGCATTCACTGTGTATCCACACACCGCCTGTAGCATTGGCAGGAGAGTTATTTTGCAACACAGCAGAACTGGAGCACGTAACAGGCAATTGGAGTACATAACTCACCATTTTCATTTTGTTAAAAGGATGCAGGGGGAGGGGAGAAAAGAAAAAAAATCTTAACATAGGAAAGAATTACCAGATGGCAATATTTTGAAAGTATCCTGTTTTAGGAAAAAAATATAAAAATATAACTTAGTTCAAATATATACTCTGTCCTAATCCCCTGGAGTGGATAATTTATACATGCACATGGCACATACATATGCAATTAAAATAATGACATGCTTATTCCTGGCAATTAAATCCTTTCCCAAATAAAAATGCCTAACATTGCTTCATAAAGGTGCTCAGGTTGGCGTTTTGGCACACACATAAAGAGAACAAATTAAAGGGGTGGGGAAGCAGCCAGAGAGAAGAAGGTGTCACTGTTTGCATTTGACTCATGGAGGATGTTATGGAGAGACTGGCTTTCGCTGCCCTTATACAGATCATGGCAGACTGAGAGAGAAGATGTATCATTAACGCATGAAGAATTTAAGCCATTTTGGATTTTGTACAGCAAGTCAACATGTGCTATTCTGTGAAATATGATGTATTGACTGAGATTTGAACTCCTCAGCATGGTGCTGGAAATTCAAATCAACTGCCAGGGGCAATAGTAACAAGAAAACAACAATAATAACGGAAGAAGAGCGGCAGTAACAGCAGCAGTGGTAGCTGAGAAACAAAATCATAACCCAGGCAGCTTTAGGTAATCTAAAGATTTATGGATTTCAGTGGGAGACACTGAAGGATGCATGTTAACAGTTCTGCTGAAATCAGTAAGACTTAAAATGCTTCACTTTGGCTGGATCATGTATTTATTTCTTTATTGCAATTATTCTGAATCTACATTTCTAGTCTACAGGGCTATTTTGATCCCATAGAATCAGTTACATATAAATATAAAACCATGTAGTTATCAGCCCATTCAAATACAAGAGCAATCTTTAAAATAATTAGGGGTGTGATTAGACAGGAAGGCAGTTCCAGGTTGATTCGGAGTTTCCTGTGGTAGCCAAATTGCTGTTGTCATTCACATGAAATATTTAATTATCCCAGCCAACTTCTGGGGCAAGAGTCCACAAATCACTATAATTCTCACTGCAATCACAGGTTGCCCACCCTCCTCTGTCATTAACACTGCTTCCTTCTGTGCCTCTTTAAAAAAAGTGGCAAGTGACATAGCACTGAACTGATGTAATAATTTATAATCTATAATAATCTTAGAACTGCAGAGCTGGAAGTCCAGCTCTATGGATCATGAAGTCCAGCCCCTGTCAAAGAGGCACAGTGAGGAATTGAACTCCCAACCTCTGGCTCCACCAGATACCTAAACCACAGTTATCCAGCACGTACTGCCGTACTTTTCTGACACTGTGTCATACTAATCATCATCATCATAAAACTGCAGAGCTGGAATGGGGAAAACACAATAAAATAAAATTGTTCAGCACAGAGATAAGAGGTGCTTACTTCAGAGGCAAGTTCCTATGCTACTGGCATACTTTTCAGTGGGGCACAGTATGCCTCTACAGCTAGAATACCTCTTCTCAAATGGGCACCTCTTGTTTCTCTTTTGAATTATTTTATTTTGGTTTTCCATTACAAGGCCATGTCATAAAAGCACTGCAATTTCAGAAGTTTTTATTTATTTATTTAAAATATTTTACCTCACACTTCTCCTTAAAAATGACCCAAGGCAGCTTACATAATTAAAATACAGTATTTAAAGCTAAAAACTGTAAGTATGCAAATACTAAAAAGGTTCACACTAAGAAATGGTAAACAAAAGCAATACTAAAAACACATTCAAAGAAGTAAGGTGCAACAATCCATTTAAATCTGACTCAGGCAGCCAGTCACTCAGGGTAAGCTTGCCTGAAGAGAAAGGCCTTTGCCTGCTTGTGGAAGGACAGCAAAAATGGGGCCAGCCTGGCCTCCTGTGGGAGGGAGGTCCAAAGTCTGGGAGCAGCAACAGAGAAGGCCCTCTCCCACGTCCCCATCAATTGCGCCTGTGAAGGTGGTGGGACTGAGAGAATGGCCTCTTCAGATGATCTTAGCACTCGAGCAGGCACATAAAAGGAGATGCAGTTCTTCAGCCAGCTTGGACCCAAGCTGTTTAGGGCTTTATGTGTTAGAACCTGCATTTTGAATTGTGTCTGGAAATGGATCGGCAGCCAGTGGAGCTGCTATAACGGGGATGGGTGGGTAGGTTATATGATTCCTGTAACCAGCCCCTGTCAGCAATCTGGCTGCCACATTTTGGACCCACTGAAGTTTCCTGACACTTTCCAGAGGGAGCCGCACGTAGAGCATTTTACAAGAATCCAGCTGGGATGTAACTAAGGCATGTGTCACCGTGGCCTCTCCAGGAACAGACACAGTTGTCAGTCCAGCACTATGTCACTTGCCAGTTTTTTTAAAAAAGACACCCACCCCACTATCAGTGTCACTCTAGGCACACCCACTTGTGCCCCTTTGTACTAATATAAGCGATCACACATGCCAGAAAGAGGGGGGGGGGGAAGCAATGTAAGTGGAATTGTTACAAACACCCTTAGCCCCTGCCGGTGAAGCAAAAAGCAACAATGCCCATGAAAAAAGACCAGGCTCACTTGCAATTAGCTGTATGTTGTGTAGTGAATGGAAAATAGATTGAATTTAACCATGCTACCTCCAGCACAATCCATGGGGCAAGTTGCAATGCAGTCGTACCCTAAGAATGATGAAAAGAAACAGCTGTAATCTATGTAACTGTTTTTATTCAGTTCAAGAGTGGCTAACAGCTTCAGTTCAAAAATAGTAAATGTCTTCCTGAACCATCTCTCTAAAAGTCAGAGGTGATCTGGCATGTTGCATTTTTCTGAGCAAGGAGCAGAATTAGAAAACATAAATTAAAATTTCATGCACATATGCACGTATGTGTATTGTTACTGACATGTGCTTTCAAGTTGCCTCCAACTTCTGGTTACCTCCAAAATGCCGTATCATTTAATCTTATTCAGCTCTGACAAATGTGTGTGTGTGTGTGTGTATCTAGTCTGACACACTGACTTCAGCTAGATCTATTTATGTGCAAGCAGTGAGGTGAAGTTGGATGTACTGATACAGTCACTGGAGATAGCCTAGTTTTGTACTCTGTATCAATCCCTCCAATCATTTCTCCTTCCCAGCTTGATTCACTGAATTTATAGAACAACAGCCAACAAGAGAGCTGTTTTTTTCCAGATGACATTTGCCTGGATGCAACTGCTTAGAACAAAGCAGTGTGAAGTGTTATTCTGGATTTTTGCTATTTGAGGAAAATCTCCAGAGGAAAATGTTGAACTGTAATCATTAAACCTTGGTAGTCTACCTCACCATTGTGTATCTCAAAAAGTCAATGGAACAAGACAAGAAAAGAAGCATTCAGTTTTCACAACATAGATTGGCCAATTTCAAGGAAATACGAAGGCTCCATGGAAGAATAGAGAGAGCCTGGGAAAGAATCAGTGTGAGGAATGTTATCCTTAGCTAGTTGAGGGATTAGGGGTTGTAATAACAGAAATCAAGAGGTTACCAGCTTTAAGAAACTTGTGGTAGATTTTGTAAGCCGGAGACTGCATTCCTTCCAGTGAGTAAGCCTGCATCTGCAAAATATATTATTATATTGTCTGTATGTATTCTGGCATAGTCATTCCTAAATGACTAAAAAGTCATTCCTAAAAAGCATCATCAGAATCAGCCATAAAGATGATTGACTTGAAAAGATTTATAAGAAGCACAGAAGCTTTCCAACCAGCTTTGTTGTTCCACTATAAGTTGGAATTGACTTGATGGCACATATGTTTATTATGGTGTATAGAACTATTATGTTCTTCACTGTGCCTTTAGAATTCTCTCTTCACAGGGTACATATTTAGATTTTCATATATAATGTTTGTTGTTTAGTCGTTAAGTTGTGTCCGACTCTTCATGACCCCATGGACCAGAGCATACCAGGCCCTCCTGTCTTCCACTGCCTCCCAGAGTTTGGTCAAATTCATGTTGGTAGCTTCGGTGACACTGTCCAACCATCTTGTCCTCTGTCGTCCCCTTCTCCTCTTGCCCTCACATTTTCCCAACATCAGGGTCTTTTCCAGGGAGTCTTCTCTTCTCATGAGATGGCCAAAGTATTGGAGCCTCAGCTTCAGGATCTGTCCTTCCAGTGAGCACTCCGGGTTGATTTCCTTCAAAATGGATAGGTTTGTTCTCTTTGCAGTCCAGGGGACTCTCAAGAGTCTCCTCCAGCACCACAATTCAAAAACATAAATTCTTCAGCGGTCAGCCTCCTTTATGGTCCAGCTCTCACTTCCATACATCGCTACTGGAAAAACCATAGCTTGGACTATGCGGACCTTTGTCGGCAAAGTGATGTCTCTGCTTTTTAAGATGCTCTCTAGGTTTGTCATTGCTTTCCTCCCAAGAAGCAGGCGTCTTTTAATTTCATGGCTGCTGTCACCATCTGCAGTGATCATGGAGCCCAAGAAAGTAAAATCTGTCACTGCCTCCATATCTTCCCCTTCTATTTGCCAGGAGGTGATGGGACCAGTGGCCATGATCTTCATTTTTTTCATCTTGAGCTTCAGACCATTTTTGGAGCTCTCCTCTTTCACCCTCATTAAGAGGTTCTTTAATTCCTCCTCACTTTCTGCCATCCGAGTGGTATCATCTGCATATCTGAGGTTGTTGATATTTCTTCCGGCAATCTTAATTCTGGCTTGGGATTCATCCAGTCCAGCCTTTGGCATGATGTATTCTGCATATAAGTTAAATAAGCAGGGAGACAATATACAGCCTTGTCGTACTCCTTTCCCAATTTTGAACCAATCAGTTGTTCCATATCCAGTTCTAACTGTTGCTTCCTGTCCCACATATAGATTTCTCAAGAGATAGATAAGGTGGTCAGGCACTCCCATTTCTTTAAGAACTTGCCATAGTTTGTTGTGGTCAAAGGCTTTTGCGTAGTCAATGAAGCAGAAGTAGATGTTTTTCTGGTACTCCATAATCCAGCGCATGTTAGCAATTTGGTCTCTAGTTCGTCTGCCCCTTCGAAATTCAGCTTGTACTTCTGGGAGTTCTCGGTCCACATACTGCTGAAGCCTACCTTGGAGGATTTTGAGCATAACCTTGCTAGCGTGTGAAATGAGTGCAATTGTACAGTACTTGGAGCATTCTTTGGCACTGCCCTTCTTTGGGATTGGGATGTAGACTGATCTTTTCCAGTCCTCTGGCCACTGTTGAGTTTTCCAAACTTGCTGGCATATTGAATGTAGCACCTTAACAGCGTCATCTTTTAAGATTTTAAATAGTTCAACTGGAATGCCATCACCTCCACTGGCCTTGTTGTTAGCCATGCTTTCTAAGGCCCACTTGACTTCACTCTCCAGGATGTCTGGCTCAAGGTCAGCAGCCACACTATCTGGGTTGTCCGGGACATCCAGATCTTTCTGGTATAATTCTTCTGTTCCAACCAGCTAGATCATCCCTAAAACACGTAAGACAGTCCAAGTACACTACAGCCCACATCAGTGCCATCACATTTCATTTCTTCACCATTTCTACTCTGGGTCCTTAAAAATCCAAGATGGGTTACAATAGACAAGAATTCTACATGTCTAAATTATTTGTCAGGCCACACGTTCCTCCCCACACCTTGTTTGGACTGGTTTCCTTCCAGAAATATCTGACAAAAATGATGAGTTGCTTGTTAAATATAACCATTTCATGCTAATTAAAATATGTAACATATGGTGACTAGTCCAAGTTAATTTTAATCAAGCTAATGCAGATTTAGTACCCTAATGTTTTATCAGCTCAGACGGCTGATGGACTGTAGCCATTTCGACTCAGCTTCTATTCCTTGACTACAGACTTTCTTTCCTCCTACCCTCCCCCAACCCCATGTTGATACCATGGTAGGAATTTCCCTTGATTTAGTTTTACTTTTATTTATTTACTACCAGACATGCTCAGCTTTTCACGGCTTACAGATACTTTAATTCCTCCTTTAACTCAGTGCTGTTTCTTTCTCTTCTGCCCATCGAGGCGTTCTTCCTCTTCTTCTACTTACATCCTCAGCCCCTGAACCAAGTGGTCAGCCTCTCTCCTCACCTACCCACCAGTGTGTCTTCCCTCACATAGTATCCTTTCTTTTCATTTATTCACTTTGTGTTTTTACATGTTCCCTCTGCTCTTTCTTATCACACACCCCACCCGCCCTTTATTTCTTAAAGGTTTTGCTTTCCCTCTCCCTTAGTGCTCATTCAGCCTTCTCCTCTATTCAGTTTTCTCTCTTCTGCCACCCCCACCCGTGCAGTTTCCAGGCACCAAGACACACATGTCCTTCATTTTCTGTAGAGTTTGGAGGCTCTGTAAAGGGAAACAACACTTGCAGTAAAGTTTCTCAAACCCACCAGGAGCTGTCTAGAGGCCCTCTGGAGGAATGAACTTCCCAGCCTGATTGCATCTTCTTCTTTTCTGGTTAGGCAGATTTGCCATCTAGGAGCTGGTTTAATTAACACATTTTTAAAGCCATGTAACCCTGCACAGTCTAGGTTCCTCATAATATGCACGGCAAGTTTCAGATATAAAAGCTTCATAGTTTGGAGCTATGATGGTGAGAGAAAAAAACAGAAACATATACTGTTTTCTTCATTATTGTAGATTCAATTTTATAGTCCACCTTGCCATCAGCTAGCTCAAGGTAGCATATATGTTTCTCTCCCATTTTGTTTTATTTTCAGGGTAATACTGTGAGGTAGCTTAAACTCAGGGGGCATGACTTTTGATTCCTCACTGTCCCTCCTTGACAGGGGCTGGACTCGATTATCCATAGGGTCCCTTCCAGCTCTGCAGTTCTATGATGATGATTGTAATGGTGCTGATGACTACATTGCTGAGTTAAATCAGGTGCTGGTTCAGTTTTTTTTAGAAATCAGCATAATGTCATGTGGTTTCGTGTTAGTGTGTACATCCTCATGGAAGCAGACTTTCTCTAACTTCAAAGAACTCTGTAGAGCGAAGAGGGAATATGCAGTGCTGTGTTCTGGCCAGGCAGCAGTCCAGGGAGGAGAGCAGGGCAGAGCAGAGCAGAGCATGTTCCCAGCAAGACACAAAACTGTCCACACTCAGCGGCAAAGGGGGCAGCTTCAGGGCTCCCTTCGCTGGTGTGCCAGAAGAGGTTGGGGGAGAAAGAATTGTGAGTTTTAGTGCAGTTGCGGGGGGTGACAGCAGCAGCAGCCTGTCCTCAGTTTTCTTGCATTTTTAAATATATAGATAAATTTTGAACTGCACTAGATCAATGCAGCAGTAAAATAGAAATTAATTTTAAAAAGGAAGACTTTGAACTGCAGGGTATCCTGCAGTTCAAAACCTGTTGCATTTCAGCAAACCTCACAGACCCCCATAAACACTATTTTCTCTGACATGGGCGGTCACACATGCCAAAATGAGTAAAAACAAAAAAGTATGACCAGAATTGATTTAAAATTAACAACCTCCTTGTGGGTGTTTAAGATACCCTGCTTTCTGCCCCCAAAATATGCACTTAGTTGTATGTCATGTAACTGGATATTTTTAAATTGATTTTAAGAGTAGCAAACCCAACACAAAAACAGGAGTATTACAATGTGTAGTTGAGCCCAGAGTTGGCAAATGGCTGGTCAAAGATTGTCCTGTAAGCATGATGGCTGAATGGCAATTTGAACTGAGGTCTTCTCAATTTTAGCTTGATGCTGTAACCACTATATCACATTGGCTTTTCACTGTGAAATGCCATAACTTAGTTCTAATTTTACCCATGAATAAATAAAACAAAAACAAACGTACTGTGGCACTTTAAAGACTGAGAGACATACCCCAAAAGAGCTTCTTTTTAAAATGATAATTCCACTGACAGTCTAATCTGCATCTGACTAGGTTTGTTTGTTTGTTTGTTTGTTTGTTTTTTACCTTTGAACATTTGTCTTGGTTCAGTAGGTTTAGGAGTTTTATTATGCATATTGAACTCTCACACGTGAATCTCCTCCTTTCCTTTCATTGGAAGGAATGCTCCATGTAAAAAAGGGGTTATCCGTGGCTACTAGTCACAATAGCTAAATAACATCTCTAGTATCAGTGGCAGTACAGTGGTGCCTCGACTTACGAACGTCTTGACTTGCGACCAATTCGAGTTACGACTAGCTCCGGCCACAAAATTTTGCTTTGACTTGCGACCAGAGCTTTGAGATACGACTGGAAAAAAGGTGGGGAAAAAGGCGGGGAATTTAAACTGTTAACCGTTGGTTGGCGAAGAGGCTGCTTCTCTGTAGCTCTTTCGCCCCAGTGGTTAGAGAGTGTGTGCTCAGAGGAGGCTTCAGACTGCCTGGTACTGCTTTCTGCTTTTTAAAATGCCTGTTCTGAGTGAGTACAGGGTTTTGCAGCATGGGTTTGGGCTCGGGGGGGGGGGGTTATGTTTCTGTGCTGTGATGGGTCTTGCAGGGTGTGTTTGTTTTTCAGTGTGTGTTTTTTTCCGGCCGGAACGGATTAAATGCGTTTCCGATGGGTCTTGCAGTGTTTTTTGTTTTTCGGTGGGTTTTTTTTTTCCGGTGGGTTTTTCCCCCCCGGCCGGAACAGATTAATCGTGTTTCCAATGGGTCTTGCAGTGTTTTTTGTTTTTCGGTGGGGTTTTTTCCCCGGCCGGAATGGATTAATTGCGTTTCAATGTATTCCTATGGGAAATGGTGCTTTGAGTTACGACCAACTTGAGTTACGACCATCTTCCGGAACCAATTAAGTTTGTAACTCAAGGCACCACTGTACATCTGTGGAAGCCATTTGCAGGGGAATACAAGCAAGGGACGTGGTGGCGCTGCGGGTTAAACCGCAGAAGCCTCTCTGCTGTAAGATCTATAGATCTGCAGCTGTAAGATCGAATTCACGCGACGGAGTGAGCACCCGTCGCTTGTCCCAGCTCCCGCCAACCTAGCGGTTCGAAAGCATGCAAATGCAAGTAGATAAATAGGGACCACCTCGGTGGGAAGGTAACAGTGTTCCTTGTTTAAGTCGCACTGGCCATGTGACCATGGAAGATTGTCTTCGGACAAACGCTGGCTCTATGGCTTGGAAACGGGGATGAGCACCGCCCCCTAGAGTCGAACACGACTGGACAAATTGTCAAGGGGAACCTTTACCTTTACCTTTACCTTACAAGCAAGGAAACAGAATGCTGGGCTAGAAAGGCCGTTGGTCTCATCCAGCATGGTTCTCCTTATGTTCTTATATACAAAATATGCACACATGGAGCTCCCACTTCCTGCGCCGCGAAAGAGCCCAACATCTACACAGACTGACTGACTGACTGATTCATTCATTCATTCATTTAATATCGCCGATCTGCTGAAAGGCCACTCTGGGACATTAACAACATATAAAAACAGCATGATTAAAATATGATTTAACAGAACAGAAAATAGAAACAGTAAAATGCAAATAAACAGTACCATGAAAACACAAAAATATATTTACATAAAACATTCTGAACATTTGAAACATTTTAAATGGTGGACTTGATCAAGTAGGCTACCTAAGCTCAACTGAGTCCACAGGTATAACATTTTGGAACGCCTGCCTAAATAACCAGGTTTTTAGTGACTTTTTAAAAATCACCACTGAAGAGGCCAAATCAATTGCAGGGATAGTTCATTCCACAGCCTTGGAGTGACTGCCGAGAAGCCCCAGTTTCTTGTCTTCTCCCTCCAGGCCTCTCTCGGGGTTAGCATCTCAGTCGGACTACTTGAGATGTTCTTGTAGGACGGGCAGATTCTGTTGGAAGTAGGTGTTCTGAGAGATACTGAGATCCCAAACTATTTACGGCTTTATAGGTTAGAACCATCATCTTGAAGCTGTCATGGAAATGGACAGGTAACCAAGTGTAAGGTGGCCAGAATTGTAGTGATATGATGACATTTATTCATTCCACTCAATAATCTGGTTGCCGTGTTCTGGACCTGTTGAAGGTTCCTTGACAGCCTCTTGAGCAACTCCACGTAGAGAGTGTTGCAGTAGTCTAATCTTGAGATTACCAGTGCATGGACCAACATGGTGAGGGACCTGGTATCAAGGTAGGGACAAATCTGCCTGAGATGGAAACAGACAGACCAGATCACAGACACTATCTGAGTGTCCATAGATTGTGTTGGGTCCAGTAGGACACCCAAACTATGAACCTCATCTTTTGCAGAGAAAGTAGCACCCCAAAGGAAAGAGAAACACCCAATCTGCAGACAACTGGACCACCGACCCAAAGGACTCCCATCTTGTCCGGGTTCAGCCTCAGTTTCTTGGCCCTCATCTACTCTAGTACTGAAGCCAGGCAGCACTCAAGAGACAGGATAACATGCACTGCAAAAGGGTGGAAGGAGAGATAGAACGGTATGTCATCAGAATATTGGTGAAATGGCACTCTGAATCACTGTATGACCTCCCCCAGGGGCCTTATATAGATATTAAACAACAATGGGGAGATTATTGATTCCTGAGGGACTCCACAATCAAGAGTCCAAGGGGTGGAGACCATCCTCCAAGTTGCACTCTCTGGGGGCAGACCTCTAGAAAGGACCGGAGCCAAGACAAAGCCAGGCCACTGATCCTCAATCCACAGAGCCTTACCATGAGGATACTGTGGTCGACGGTATCAAAGACCGCAGAGAGGTTGAGGAGGACCACCAGAGACAGTTCCCCCCTGTTGGCTTCCCTCAAAAGGTCATTGCGCAGGGCAACCAATGCTGTCTCTATGCCATGGCATGGTCCAAACCCAGATTGGAACGGGTCAAGGGCATTGGTTTCATCCAAGAGTGCCTAAAACTGGTTGGCCACCACCCTTTCCACTAGCGTGCTTAAAAAAGGAACATAGGCGACAGTTGTTACAATCATTTGCCGCCAAACCCATTTTTTTTTCTGGATAGGCCTGATAAGTGTCTCCTTGAGGGTTTGGGGAACCCAACCCTCAAGGAGAGACACACTGATGATAGAAGTAGCCCATTCTGTTGTTAATCACCTGGCAGGGATCCAGGGAGGTTGCAATGGCCCTGCAGCAATCTAGCACCTTGTCAAACTCAGATGATCTCCATTCTGTTTTAATTCTTAATTGTTTGGAAGCATGAGTGAAAGGTGCTATATAAGCCAATTTAAAATAAATATGTGCATTCCATTGCATGCATGGCTCAAGATTAGGTCAAATGTGTTTGAAAGGCTAGACCCAAAGTCTAAAGTTGCTATCTTTTCTGTGATTTTTCTCCAGATTTTGTCATGGGATGTCACATTATATTTCTTCAGATGAAAGTTCTTCCTAAATAGTGTTAGAAATATAACACTTTTAGGTGTTACTAAGGATGTGCACTGGTCCACCGACCTAGTCTGTCCCTGTTTAAGGGCACAGAGATTAGTGCCTGCCCTGAGCCCTGTGTGGGTCCATGGTGATACATGTGCATTTCCAGATCCCTGTGGGAATAAAATACTGCAAACAGGTAAAGGGAAACAGATGTGACTTTTGGAGGGGGTGGGGCTACACATTGCCATGAATATCTGCAATGATATAGGCTTTAAATATGCAGAATGAGACATAACAGAGGAAGCAAAGCAAAGCATGCTGCTTATATACCGCCCCATAGCATTTAAAGCACTCTCTGGGCAGTTTACAAGTTAATTATGCAGGCTACACATTGCCCCCCCCCCCCAAGCTGGGCACTCATTTTACTGACCTCAGAAGGATATAAGGCTGAGTCAACCTTGGGATTGAACCACAGGTCATGAACACAGTTTTGGCTGCAGTAGAGCAGTTTAACTACTGCACCATAAGGAAGAAGAACATAGACACTCATCAAGAATCACACCATACAGTTAGTCCTAGTAATATAATGTTTAGTAAGCTAAGCTGGATAAGAGAGAAAAATAAAATAAAATTCTAGAACATGGATCCTAGCAAGCAATGATGATGCAAGTTTTTTATTTCACTCTACAGCTACACGAAAGGGCCAGCTGAGTAGCAGCAAGGGATTATATTGTGCCTGGTTAACTTAGCCTAAGTCTTCCTGAGTACCTTAATAGTTGGAGCATCCAGGAAAAATCTTGGGCTTTATTGTGGGTTCAATTGCCCCTCATCTTCTCCTTTAGCCTTATTTGCTGAGTCTCCCTGGATGATGTCTATTATTCTCAATTCTCTCGCTGCTTGGAATAACAGTGCACTTTTAAAAATTAACCTCACAAATATTGGATTTGACATGAAAGATTTGTGGGGGGACGTCTGACACCCCACAAGTGACCTGCAGCTAATTGCTCTACCTTGTGGTCAACACAAAATTACACAAATATCCTTGATTAGATCCATCTTCACATATTTAGCCGAAGACTGTGCACATTTTTCTGTGCTACTATAACCTGACTCTAGCAATGGAATCCATTCCTTTGAATGCTGGGCTCCTGGACTGCAAACACCTTATGCAGCATGTCCTCTAATAGAACTTAATGCACAACCAATTTTTTATAGGGGAATTATTAGAATTATAAAGGCAGGATTGACACATAAAAGTACCTTCAAGCACAGCTGTATTCAGGTTCAGAAACTGGCATTTAATTTGTGACTATTTTATTATTTCCTGCCCTGAGTAACCTTTTTGCTGTTGTGGTGTGAGTGTCCGTGCATGTATAAGGGTGCATAGGTGTATGCTTGCCCACCAAGCAACATTTTCCTGCAGAATAGCAGAACTGGTCTACACAGACACAGAGAGCTGCCCAGTTGGAGTCACAGTGCCACCCAATGGGCACTGGGTAACAAAACAGGATGTGACTCCTGACAAGTCTTCCCTCTAACCAAAGTTTCAAGACAAAGAAGTCATTTCAAGATCTTGATGCCACAATGATTGATATGGAGTTAAGTAATTCTCTGGTTCACAGTCTGATGCAACAGTTGGGTGCATAATGGTGAATACGGAAGACTGTACAGAATTTGAGAGACAAATGTGAGCCCATCAGCCTTTTGCTCTCAGAGGGAAACGGGGTTGGGCGATACCAACCTCTTTTTCCTTGCAAGATTTTTCTCTGTGAGGTTTATTTCCCAAGAAGCCTTGCATGAATTCTCAGGAGTTTTAAGATCCTTTTAAAAAGAAGAAGTGCCAACTGCTCTAGATTATTACCATTCCAACAGAAAGTGGAGTATTTCCTGGCAGGATTCACCTGGAAAGGGCAAAAGAAACACCCAGGTGTGCAGGATTGTAAGAACTCCTGCATGGAGTGGCATCTTAGCTGCACAGGATTCACAAGAAAGGGCATTAAGCTGCACAGAATATGTCAGTTTCCTCCAAAGAACAATGGGGGAAAGGTGGGAGAAGGGAAAAGTAAGACTGTGGTTTGTGTTTTTGCAGACAGCTGGGAAGTCTCTCTGATTCAGGGGGAAGTCTCAGGGGGAGCGGCAACATGGTGAAGCTCATAAGATCACCAAGAACAAGAACTTCTGCAAGTATTTATGACACCTTTACTGGGATGTCTCCAAAGGAATCTGAAAGGACGCAAAATAGTAGGTATGCACCAAACACTTCTATGCATGGGTAGATGAAAGGTCCATTGTGTTAAATGAGGATTCCTAGGGTAGCCTTTCCAAATCCAGGATCATCCAAATGTATCAGACCCATCAACTTCAGCTACTACTGGAGACAACAACCATTGTTGTCCCCTTCATCTGAAAGGTGGGGAAGGCTGCCTTACTAAGCCCTTGTGGCACAACCCAAAGAATGTCTTCTTAGAAGTAAGACCCACTGAGTCCACCCCTAGGTAAGCAGGCACAGGATTTGAGGCTATGTGTTTTTTATGTAACACTTATGGTTCTCACCCAAGTACAGACATTTTGGTTGATTAATCTAAATAGCCTAGGAGACCAGGTGTCTCTAGCTGCAAGACCAACACTTACAACAGAGTTGAATGTTCTCTCAGCCCAAACATCTGCAGGCTTGTGTTTGTCCTTCCACGTTTCTCCTTACAGATGGCTGGGACTATCGCTTCCACAGTTCCATGTCATTGTCCATGCTGTGTCGAGCTAGTGGTTGCTATGTTCCAAAACAGCAAAAAAGCTAGTGGTTTTCCACTTGTGCTGTAACCAAATGTTGTTCTTTCAGAGCAAATGCCAGGATCGCACTAAGCAATGACTGCCATTTTAATCTTAACCCTGAATTACCTTCATAACTCATTGGCCAAGCTGAAGAGAAAGCTGTGGCCCTCCTGATGTTGGTGGACTCCAATTCCCAACAAAATTCAACAGGGATAAGTGCAAACTACTGCATCGAGGAAAAAGAAACCAAACACACAGTTACAAGATGGCAGAATACCTGGGTCAGCAATACTACGAGTGAGAAGGGTCTTGGAATCATTGTAGATCAGAAGCTAAATATGAGTCAACAGTGTGATGAGGCTACAAAAAAGGCAAATGCTATTTTAGGCTGCATTAACAGAAGTATAGTCTCTAAGTCCCGCAAAGTACTAGTTTCTCTCTATTCGGCACTGGTTAGGCCTCATCTTGAGTACTGTGTTCAGTTCTGGATATTGCACGTCACGAATGATGCTGACAAATTGAAAAAAGTTCAGAGGAGGGAAACAAGGAGGATTGGGGGCTGGAAACCAAGCCCTATGAGGAAAGACTGAAGGAACTGAGCATGCTTAGCTTTGAGAAAAGAAGACTGAGGGGAAATACAATAGCACTTTTCATATACCTGAAAGGCTGTCATGCAGAGGAGCAGGATCTCTTCGTGATCATCCCAGAGTGCAGGACACACAACAATGGGCTCAAATTACAGGAAGCCAGATTTCGGTAGAATATAAGGAAAAACTTCCTAAGTGTAAGAGCATTACGGCAATGTAACCAAACACTTTGGGAAGTGGTGAGTGCTCCAACACTGGAGGCATTCAAGAGCAATTTAGAAAACCACCTGGCAGATATCCTTTGATTTGTATTCCTGAACTGCTCAGGGAGTTGGACTTGACGGCCTGATAGGCCCCTTCCAACTTGATGATTCTATGAAAAAAGGACAGGAAGTTTGGTGCTAAATAAGATAAGATTTAATAACCAGGCATAGTGGTTTCTCTTTGTTCTCAGGGACGCCAATTCCCATTAGCCCTTGCTGTCCAGGAAAGGGACAAGAAAAGTGTATTTAATCAGCATCTGGACAACAGGATGAGCGAGTCTGTCCAAGCAATGGTGACCACATTACACAGAGTGCATTTGCATTCTGTTCGGCAGGAGGAAAATCAGCATTTAGAAAAGTGAGGAAGACACTCAGGTGAGGAAGAATGCACAGAGTAAAGTCACAGGAGACAATTCAAGAGCTGCCTAGTTAGTTGATCACTGGGAAAAAACACTGCACTTGAAAACCAGTGTTGGGGCACAAGATGTCTCCTGTCCTGGGCAGGAGGCATGCACTCTCCACAACACATTTCTAAATTTTCAGGAGAAAGACAGCAGAAATATATCTGGGGCTCCCTGTACCAAAGAATAACATGTTAACCATCCATGCATAAAGAAAAAGAAGAAGCTTGTGTTGGGGGTGTGGACTGTATTTGCAGACTCCCAGGGGTATAATCCATCACCAGAGCTGGCCCTACTGTTTGCTGCAGTGAAACAACTGCTTCAGGCAGCCGGCATCATATACAACAGTGGTCCCCAACCTTTTCCAAACTGCAGACTGGTTGGGGGGGGCGGGATCCGTGCGGGGGCACCCCCCCATGCTCGTGGGTGGGCAGGGTGTGCTCACGGGTGGGCAGGGCGCACGCTCATGCATGTGTGGGTGGGTGGGGTGTGCTCGTGGGTGGGCGGGGTGCGCTCGCGGGTGGATTGGGAGCACGTTCACGCATATGTGGGTGGGCGGGGCACGCTTGTGGGTGGGCGGGGCACACACTCGCACACATGCGTGGGTGGGCGGGGCGCGTTTGCACAGATGTGCAGATCGGCGGGGCACCCATGCGTGCATGCGCAGGTGGGCGGGGCACCCGTGTGTGTGGGTGGGCGGGCTGTGCGTGTGTGTGGGCGTGCATTAAAATGTGAAACAAACACTTAATCCTCATTCCAGTTCTCGCTCCTGGGACTAGAGGTGACTGTGGGTAAGATATAGGAACCTAATCTGTCAGGGCTGGGGATGAAGAAAGATTTCCATCCCCTCTCTCTGTTGTGTACCCCTTTCTGAAATCAGCTAAGGTAGATAAGAAGATGGATCTCTTCCTCCTGACATTCTAGTTTTGGGCCTTTGGTGATTTCCTCCCACCCTTGAGCTGCTTTTTCAAGCATTGTGTCTCTTAACGAAAAAGGAGGGAAGGAAGATCTTTTCTGTGTTTTCTTTTCTATCATAACCAGCTCCTTTCCTATAAGAGCCTGCAAAGAGCAGAAGATTCTTACAAAATCAGCACATGAAACCTTGTTTTCACAGCCAGGTCCCTGGAGATTTCTGATAATTACTTCACCAGAATTCATTAATACTGCATCAAGGAGGGGGAAAAAATCCCCCAGCACTCTGGAGAAATAAAGGCCTGCATTGCTTCATCTTCTAACCACTGAAGCGCCCATGAATATTATTAGGCTATAAAAGCAGTTAGTGACGTAGACACCTATAGATACAGTATTCACTAAATCTCTTTCTGTGGCCTTCCGAACATCACAAAATGCAGAAAAATGCAAAGAACATTTTTAGAGGAAGAGAAAATTCACCTACACAAATAAACAAAAATGTTAGCCTCAAGCACCACCTGTTCTGCCCAGCATGTTTAATGACACAACCCAGTTCATTCATATGTAATCCCTATAGACAGAATCCTATGGGTGTGTGCTTAGAGGCACATATAAATACAGAGGAAGGAGGAAATCCATGTTAACAGACTGCATAGGGGCATGCCTCCTCCCCTGCCTGCCTTTTGCTCACAGACAGAGAAGCTAAAATGGAGATGTTACTTCATTCAACTGAGTGGCTTTAAAACCTTATTCCGTGTTTATGGAGGATTGAGGTGATAAATACATAAAGCCATTTAGAAGGCCAACAAAATGCCATTTCTCCCATGCTAGCTCTGTTCAAAACACAGAGGACAAATAAAAGAGGACAATGGCACTGTAAATCCTCTGATGGTTTTATGTCCTTTTTAGCAGAAAGCCTCTTCTTTAAGAACTACACAGTAGTATAGAACATTCTAGAAAGGAGTATTATATCATGCTTGCAGCCTAAACACAATTGTTGGTCCTACTTACAGGAGACTCATTGAATCAAGTGCTGAATAACAAGTCAACACTTATGTAAATCCCACTGATACAATGGATCTACGAATGATGGGATTTTGGTTTATATTTTCAATTTTTGAGCAGGCACTTAGCTTTCACAGTATATCCACCCATGTGAGCCATATATATGATATACACATGCCACAAAAATGTTTGTGAACTGGACAGCATGTGAAGGGAACTGCTTAAATCAATATTGCCTTCTTCCCCACAGCTATCCCTCCGAAACCCTCCCCCCACCAAATGTTACACAGAAGGTCGGGCAACCCTGTGGACTGCAGTGAGCCGTGATACAACAGGGAGGTGTGGCTGTCAGGTCAGTAGTGTTTCATTCCCTGAAATTTGAGGGCCAAAAACTGATAATATGGGGTGGACCCTTGTGATATCACAGTGGTGTGACAGGTAATGGTTGGGGGATATTTTTCTTCCCAGGCTTTGTTCCACTACTGCCAGGGCTCATGCCCCTTGACAAGCTGCCGTGCATCTTTCTGGCACAGGGGTAGGGCATTTATTCCTTTTGGGACAATTCAGCATAATCCTAATTAGTTTCTTGTATAGCCTATGCAGATGGTTAGCCTGTGCCCAAATGGAGCTGTAGGTGGTATTAACTGAGGAGACTATCTTGTGATTAGGTGGGTTGTGCCATTAAAAGGAAGGGTGGAGAAACCCCCTCCTTTATTTTTGCCTGTTTCTTTTGCTTAATATTTTTCTAATCAACACAGTGAAATTCTAATAACATGCTAGGTTGATGCATTGCCATTTCAATATGCCACTTACTCTGTTTAACAAACAAACAACAAGGCAAAGCAAGGCAAGCCAAATCACCTCAGTCCCATGAATAATGGCCATGAGAAAAGGCAGGGAAGGGGCTATGTTGAATCCATGGATTCCATTCCCACTAGGCAGCGCAGCCCTAGCAGAACTCTGGCTGAGGAGAAAGGTGGGGAACCCCCAACCTTCACTCCAACATCTTCCCCTGACACTGCAGCTGTCCTCAGCTGCTGTTGCTTCTGCCTCCTTACTCATGAGTAAATTGAGTAAGCTTTGTTGTTGTTGTTTAGTCGTTAAGTCCGACTCTTCGTGACCCCATGGACCAGAGCACACCAGGCCCTCCTGTCTTCCACTGCCTCCCGGAGTTGAGTCAAATTCATGTTGGTAGCTTCGATGACACTGTCCAACCATCTCGTCCTCTGTCGTCCCCTTCTCCTCTTGCCTTCACACTTTTCCAACATCATGGTCTTTTCCAGGGAGTCTTCTCTTCTCATGAGATGGCCAAAGTACTGGAGCCTCAGCTTCAGGATCTCTCCTTCCAGTGAGCACTGGAAAACCATAGCTTTGACTATTTTGAACCAATCAGTTGTTCCATATACAGTTCTAACTGTTGCTTCCTGTCCCACGTATAGATTTCTCAGGAGATAGATAAGATGGTCAGGCACTTTCATTTCTTTAAGAACTTGCCATAGTTTGCTGTGATCCACACAATCAAAGGCTTTTGCGTAGTCAATGAAGCAGAAGTAGATGTTTTTCTGGAACTCTCTGGCTTTCTCCATAATCCAGCGCATGTTAGCAATTTGGTCTGTAGTTCCTCTGCCCCTTCGAAATCCAGCTTGTACTGAAATCCAGCTTGAGTGAGTAAGCTTACTCATGAGTAAATCAGACAAACTTGTTCAGTGTGGGCCCATAGCATGATCTCCAGTGTGAATGGAAGATTCTCTCAAGTGAGTTAAAATAGATCGCACTTAAGATAAGAAATCTTTAAGCACAGACTGGACCACAGCAAATTTCCCAGTGTGGACAGGTCCATGTATATATCTCTTAACAGTGATTATCCTCCTTCCTATAGATAGGAGGTATTCACTATTACTGGCCCTGATCTTCTCTGGTCCTTACACTATGCTGCAGGTGACCATGCATGCACCATCGAAGCAGACAAGGAAAAAGAACACAAATTCGCATATAAATTCTAATTTATACATGTAGATGTAAATTGCTAATTATATGTGTGCATGGTGTGCCATCAAGTCAATTTTGAGTTATGGCAACCCTTGCAGGGCTTCCAAGTTATATGAGATTGTTAAGGGTGGTTTCACCACTGCCATGCACCAGTGAGTTTCTATGGCCAAGTGAAGATTTGAACCTGGGTCTCCTGAGTCCTAGTCTGACACTGTGTCCACTACACCACATTGGCTCAGTGAAACAGGTACGAGAATTTAAATGGAAACACTGTTTGCCTCATGACAATGGAGAAGACCATGACCAGCAGACTTGTGTGCTTGCTCAATCTACTCTCCAGTTGCTAAATGTTCATAGGCAGCTTCACAGTCCTTGCTTTCTCTGTCTCTCTCCTCTTAATGTTCTTCCTCTTGGACTGGATAGACTTCAGGCAGAAGAACTTAAAACAGAGAGATGTCCTTTGTAAGGTCAGCCATCCAACCACTATATTTGTTACCTCCTTTGTTATAAGCACATGGAGGCATTTCCCTTTCCACTACTTACAGCTGTGTATACATTTGAAAAAACACAGTAGATTTGAAAGGTGCAGGAGTGAAGAATGAATGAAGCACTTCTATTCTCCCAGATTTTTCCCATGTACAGAATTACTTCCCATCTCCTCTATCTCTTTAGAAGCCTGTTATCCATGCAGAATTCCAGACTCTTGGGCCCTCAGGAGACAGTGTCATTTTTCTCCCAGCTTCAAAGATGCTTACTGGATTTGACAAACAATGATTTATGACATGGCAACCTGTGCAGTGTGCAGTGAGGAATATCAGCGCCTCATCATGGCTTGGAGATCCATTTCAATCCCATCCCAGCTCTCTACTGCCTCTTATTAAAATGCTGAGAAGATCAGACTTGACAGATGCAGACAATTTATTTCTTAGCACAGAGAGAGAATGAGACAGAGAAAATGTGGGGGTGTTTGTTTTTGTCTGTGTGCACATGCACATGCATGTGTAAAGATGAGGGACTTGTATTGAAATACTTTATCCCTGAGATTCTTTGCACCTGTTTCAAATCTGATACTTGGAACATTTTAAATTTGCTTAATCTTATCAATTTGTGGAATTGTAAAGACTAATATGTTGTATTTGGCAAAAGCTTTCAAAAAAATTCAACCCACTTCTTCAGAGGCAAGCTAAATGTGTTAGTTTTAAGGTGTCCACAAGAGTCTTTGTTCTTTTTGCAGCAACTGGCTAATGCATTCAGCCCCATGATGGCAATTTCCAGAAATCTTGGAATTCTGATGGTGCTGAGATAGTTTACCAGACGTCTCAGATTGCAAGCACAGCTCAGAAAGGTTACTCCCCCCGCCCCAACTGCATGGCTGGGGAATTCTGGGAACTGTAGACCACACAAATAACTTGTTCCAAGCTTTGTTAAGGTGAATGTTTTGTCTGTATGCCCACAATCTTGATTTAATTTAAATTCTCAGACTCTTTTTCTTCTTCTTCCAAAAATGTGACACAAGTTGAAACAGA
This sequence comes from Intellagama lesueurii, assembly GCA_037013535.1. Taxonomy (NCBI): domain Eukaryota; kingdom Metazoa; phylum Chordata; class Lepidosauria; order Squamata; family Agamidae; genus Intellagama; species Intellagama lesueurii. Next base: position 36,327,561 of record JBAJHW010000001.1, read on the forward strand.
GGCTCCATCTTTCTGCCTACTTTCAACTTCTTGGTCCAGAGCTTGCCTAGTTATGCTTGCCAGATCAAAATGTTCAAGTAGAGAGAGATCATGTTGTGTCTGTTCCATTCCACTGAGCTACTTGGAGCTGCAGGGTTCTCCTGAGATAAGGGACGTTTGTTCTGGTTCTGTGATGCACTGTTGTTTTGAAAGAAGCTGCTCTCCATTAAATATTATGGCAAATAGACATGAAAAAAGAAGCAGTGAGGAACTCCAGAGATGGTTCAAGTGTCTAAATGGAACACACACTGTTCTTCATTCTGCTTTAGCTTTCCATAAAAAGAGAGTAGAGCCATAACAGCTAAAAATACTGGCAGGTTCTCAAGAAGGCAGGGCACCGTCCCAACCACTGCAAAGAATGATCCAGGTACACCATCAACATCATCATAATGGGATCCAGGTTAGTCATACAGTATAGTGTAGTATAGCAGTTAGACTGTTGGACTACTGTTGGAAGCAATGGAAGCAGGGATGGGAGTTCAAATCCCTGCTGTTATTATTATTATTAGTTTTATTTGTATACCGCATTTCTCCCAACAAAGGGACCCAAGGTGGCTCACAGCATTAAAATTAACACAATTAAAACACAATAAGTTAAATATTAAAAGACAAATAAAACAATATATGATTTAAAATAAAATTAGAAGATTAAAAAATTGAAACATGGAAAAGATTAAAATTATCTGCTAAAATGGGGTTCAGGGATTGGTAAAAGCCTGCCTGAAGAGATGGGTCTTTAGCTTTTTTTTGAAGGATAAAAGGGAAGGGGCCATCCTGATTTCCCAAGGGAGAGCGTTCCATAGCCTGGGAGCTGCCACCGAGAAGGCCCTGTCCTGTGTCCCCATCAGCTGTGCTTGTGCTGGCAATGGGACTGAGAGGAGGGCCTCCTCTGCTGATCTTAATTGCCAAGAAGGCACATATACAGAGATATGGTCCTTCAGGTAGCCTGGACCCCAGATGTATAGGGCTTTATAGGTAATGACCAGCACTTTGAATTGGGCCCAGAAATGGACTGGTAGCCAGTGCAGTTCTTGTAACAGGTGCGTTATATGCTCCCTGTAGCTGGCCCCAGTCAGTAGTCTGGCTGCAGAGTTTTGCAGCAGCTGAAGTTTCCGAACCGTCTTTAAAGGCATCCCCACACAGAGTGCATTACAGTAAAATGTTGTCAGGAGGCTAGACTCCATTACAAGTCTGGACCCTCACAGGATCAGATTTTTATTCAATGTTGTTCCTCATTAGAGCTCCAAGTACAGTGGTGCCTCAACTTACGAACGTCTTGACTTGCGACCAATTCGAGTTACAACCAGCTCCGGCCGCAAAATTTTGCTTTGACTTGCGATCGGAGCTTCGAGTTATGACAGAAAAAAAGGCGGGGGAAAAAGGTGCGGAATTTAAACTGCTAACCGTTGGTTGGCGAAGAGGCTGCTTCTCTGTAGCTCTTTCGCCCCAGCAGTTAGAGAGTATGCATTCGGAGGAGGCTTCGGACTGCCTGGTACTGCTTTCTGCTTTTTAAAATGCCTGTTCTGAGTGAGCCCAGGGTTTTGCAGTGTGGGTTTGGGCTGCGGGAGGTTATGTTTCTGTGCTGTGATGGGTCTTGCAGTGTTTGTTTGTTTTTCGGTGTGTGTTTTTTTCCGGCTGGAACGGATTAATCGCGTTTCCGATGGGTCTTGCAGTGGTTTTGTTTGTTTGTTTGTTTTTTCCCCAGCTGGAACGGATTAATGGGGTTTCAATGTATTCCTATGGGAAATGGTGCTTTGAGTTACAACCAACCTGAGTTACGACCATCTTCCGGAACCAATTAAATTTGTAACTCAAGGCACCACTGTACCATGAATTATCCATTATTTCTGTGAGAATAGGTGGAGTATTATTATGGCACTTGGGAGCATATGATGTTGTTGAGAGCAGAGCACTCCAGCGGAAGCTACTCTGGACCACCCAGAAAATGAAGAAAGGAATTTTTTTCTTTTTTTAAAATGTAGTGAATAATCAACATGATGATTCCAAAGCATATTTATTTATTTATTTATTTATTTATTGGATTTCTATCCCGCCCATCTAGACCAAAGGTCTACTCTGGGCGGTTTACAAATTTAAAAACAATAAATCCAAAAACATATATTATAGGTCCAAGATGGCGAAGTATAAGAAATTAAGACATGGCAGGAGGGAAAGCCTGCCCAAATAGCCAGGTTTTAAGTCTATTCTTGAAAACACCCAGAGAGGGAGCCAGGCGGATCTCCACTGGCAAGTTGTTCCAAAGGCGAGGGGCCACTGCCGAGAAGGCCCTATTCCTCATCCTTTCCCTGTGGACCTCCCTCGGTATTAGGCCCCTCAGCCGCCCGGCCTGGCTGGAACGAGTGACTCTGGCAGAACTGGGTGGGAGAAGGCGCTCTGCCAGATATCGAGGTCCTAAACCGTTTAGGGCTTTATATGTAATCGTAAGAACTTTGAAATCAACGCGGAAACGAATGGGCAGCCAATGCAAGGCTGCCAGCGTGGGGGAAATATGTTGGTACCTTTTCAGCCCTGTAAGAAGTCTGGCCGCCGCATTTTGTACCATCTGAAGTTTCCACGTCAGTCTCAAAGGCAGCCCCACGTAGAGCGCATTACAGTAGTCTAATCTTGAGACTACGAGCGCATGGACCAAAGCGGTGAGTGCCCCCACATCAAAATAGGGACGCAGCTGGGCAATCCGCCGAAGGTGGAAATGTGCGGAACGGACCACTGACGACACCTGGGTCTCCATGGTGAACGCCGGGTCCAGATGTACACCCAAACTGCGAACCTCACTCTTGGTGGTAAGAGTCACCCCCCCCAAAAGAAAGGGAGTTTCCCAGACCACTGATGTCTGGGACACCCACCCAAAGGACCTCCGTCTTGCCCGGATTCAGCCTCAGTCCATTCACCTGCATCCATTGCTGAACAGCCCCCAGGCAGCGCTCAAGGGATGAAACAGCATCCACTGTTGTTGGAAAAAAGGAGATGTAGAGCTGAGTATACGAAGCCCCACATCCCCTGATGACCCCTCCCAGCGGCCTCATATAGATGTTAAACAGCATTGGAGAGATAATCGAGCCCTGCGGAACCCCACAATTGAGGCTTCACGGGGCCGAGAAACTCTCTCCAATCTGCACTCTCTGGGGATGGTCCTCCAAGAAGGAACAGAGCCAGGCAAGAGCCAGGCCACCGATTCCCAACTCAGAGAGCCTCCCCAGGAGAATACCGTGGTCGACAGTATCAAAGGCGGCTGAGATACCGAGGAGGACCAGCAGAGACATTTTGCCCCTGTCGGCCTCCCTCAGTAGGTCATCAAACAGGGTGACCAATGCTGTTTCCGTGCTGTGGCGCGGCCTGAAGCCCGACTGGAATGGATCCAGGGCATTGGTTTCATCCAGAAGAGCCTGCAGCTGATCGGCCACCACCCTCTCAACTACCTTGCTGAGGAAAGAAACATTGGCGATGGGCCTATAATTACCAATATCGTCCGCCGCCAAGCTCGGTTTCTTCCTAATGGGCCTAATGAGTGTCTCCTTGAGAGACCCATTAATTATTGCCATAGCCCATTCAGATGTTATAGGCCTGGCTGCTTTGATTAGCCAGGCCGGGCAAGGGTCAAGGGAGGAGGTGGTGGCACGACAGCGGTCAAGCACTCTGTCCACCAATATATGGCTATTGGTCATGCTGATCAGGGGATTCTGGGAGTTATAAATCAAAAAAGTAAACGTTGCCAAATTCTGCTTTGAGAAGGGAGAGAAAGGACAGCAATTGATGCATTTCTATCATGCACTGTATCTCTAAGTGGAATACAGCCAATAAAGATTGCTTTAAACCATTTAAAAAACAGCTCAACATAATCAAAATAAACCCACAAACCAATGGACCAAGAAATTATTAGTGAGCCTCAAAAGGGATGTAAAGGGAAGTACTGCTCCATGAACAAAATGCCAGTGCAGGGATGGTGCACATGTATCTTGCAGATGGAACCCATTAGCCTGGAATGTCAGGGATGTGACTTGGGGCAGCGTCAGCAAGCTCTGTATCATTCTGAACCTGCTAAACAGAGTTAGAGCTGATTTTTTCCCCATTCCTTTCTCTTTTCCCCCAGGCCCTGGTCACACAAGGGAAATGTTTTCTAGTTCTTCCAATGCTTTCCATACCTCTGTTGTACTGAATCGTGGTCACGTGGTTTGTATCCCAGGACTAACATCCCAAGAGCTTTTAGCAGTACTCATTCATTTCCTCCTATTTGAGTCGTTATGGTCAGCGACGCCATGGTACCAGTTTATTTTCTCTCTTGCTTCAAGGGACGATTTAACCCCTTGATGTATATATAATAATATTTATTGCTATATCAATATATCAGAAACAAGTCTCGCTCTAAGGTGTGCAAGCGTGCTTGACTCCACACACCCCACGCAGCTTTCCTCCTCCCCCATTCACCCACAGCTATTGTGCTCTTAGATTGTGACAAAAGAACAACTGTTTCAACAAAAAGGAAGACAAAGACATGAATTTGTACAAAATTTATGTATTTTAATACATAAGGTTAGATTCAAATTTAGGAGTGATTGCAGTAATTTAAACCAGGCGTGAGTGACGTGCAGCCTATAAATTATAGGTGGCCCACAAGAACCCAAGTGTGCCTCTTCATCACTCCTGGGGATTCCCTGGTCCCCAACACTGCCTTTTTTTTTCTTTTTTGAGGGGGGGATGGCTCAGAAATCCCCCTGTGCTCTCTAGGGGACACAGGAAACACTATAACTCTGTTTTCCCCATTCCCAGCACCCCTCACACTCCAAAATATTTTTGCACATTTAAAAATTGGTCAGCCAAGGTTGTAACAGGGCTTGTTCAATTAAAAAAAAAGTCATTTCAAAGAGAAAAATATTATGGGGATGGGTGGGGTACAAAAGTGGTTGCTGTCCTCCAAGGCCATGGGTGAGCGTGTACAGGCCTAAGGCTTCTGGAAGTTGCCTGGTTCAAACAGAAATACAATTATTATTATTATTATTATTATTATTATTATTATTATTATTATTATTATTATTATTATTATTATTATTATTATTATTATTATTATTATTATTATTATTACAATATATCTCAGTGTGCACACTGGATTGAAATGAAGAAAATGCACTGCCATTTCTGCATGTCTCACAAGTAGGTTTGTACCTGTTTGTGGCTAACCTGCAGCACCCCGGTTTATTGCAAAAGTGGACTTCCAGGGTGTATGTTGTGCACACATTTGTTTAGAAGCTACTGCAAGAAATCCACATTGTCTGTCATGTATACACATATTATTCCACATTTCTTAGGTGAGGCCCTGCCCCCACCCCCCACTCCCATCAAATCACAAAGACTTAGCCTGTGGTTTCAGATATTGGCTCTGAGATCCCAGGGGATGGGAAGCAACCCTAGGAGCAACAAAAAACCATTTGGCTCCTTGGGTGCGTTCTGGCTAGACCCCAAAGTAGTTGCAAAATATCTTCACTAATATGCAAGCAGCTAACTTGTAAGGATTCCTGGACCATCACAGTTACATAGAATATGATGCCTGTCATTTTCCCTATACAGTTCTCACATCCCTCTGAAATTAACAAACGTTTGGGTTTTCAAAGCTACTTTTGAAACTGTGTCTAAGGAGTGCTGGTCTACATACTCATGCCTGCATGCAAGAGGATGGCAGAGGCCAAGAGAGGATACAGAGCTAGAGAACATCTATTTATGCTGATTTAAATGGGAATTTACCAACCTGGCTATCTCATTCACTTGTCAAACCAAGAAAAATTCAGGATCATTGTGTTGTAGTGGTTGGAGTGTTGGACTAGGGCCCAGGAGATTTGGGTTCAAATCCCCATTTGGCTGTGCAACTTGTTCTCTCTCAGTCTGACCTACCTCAGGGGGTTGTTGCGAAGATAATATGTATAGTGGGGAGGCTTGCCATGTATACCATTCTGAACTTCTGGAGGAAAGATGGGACATAAACATAAGTTGTCCTCATCACCACCAGCATCATTGAACCTGGCACCCTTGCAGATAATAACATTGCAGCTGCTTGTAAAAAATTCTCACAGCTGAGCTCATGTTTCCTTCTCAGATGGTACTGGAATCATGAAGAGAATGGTGATTATAACAAGGAAGTGGGGGAGGAGAATGACTGCACAGCATAAGGCCTAGGCACCGTTCCATTACCAATTTTGTCATCCCCCATGGCCCAGCTGTGAAATAGCACTTATCTTAGACAGAAGGCTTAGAAGCGAGCATTCTCCAACCTGGCTATTGATATTTTGGAGTACAACCCTCATCACCACATGCCATGGGATAGGTTAGCTGGGGTTGATGGGAATTGCAGATCAACATATCAAGGCTGATAAACTGTTATATTTCAGTGGGAAAGCATTCACAAAGAAAAGGAGAGCCATTTGTTTGCTGTGCTCAGCCCCCTTCTTCTGTAGCAGTAAGTGTCATTTTCACTGGACAGAACCCAGTGATGCCCTCCAGCAACACATGTCCCAAGAAAACAGCCCAACTTGGTGCTAAAATGGCTTTTGATGGTATCTAATATGCATGGCAATACCTCAGAAAGTAGATGTCAGGAAGAATAAGCCATGGCTGGCAGGATCTGTGCCTGGTTTCGACAGCAGCCTAATGTCTTTTCCCAAACACCTCCAGGAGGGTGTCTCTGCTAATAGGGCTTCTTCTTGTCAACAACCCTTCTCAGTTTCCCAAGAAGCCAAGAAGCAGAACTGCTTCAGGGAAAAGGAGTAGGGTGAGGGGGGAAGCACAGAGAGGAACAGACAGCCCTCAGTCAAGGACCTCACCAGTAGAATGAGCCCACTGGTGCATGAGTAAAGATATCTCAGCCAGTTGATGCCAAGAAATTATCATTCTATACCAGAAAGGTAGATGCCCTGATTAAGCTTTTACTCACATAGCTTTACTTTCCACATTTTGTTGCTGTTGTGTGAGTCTCTGTATAAGCACACATGCCAGCATCCTATTCCCTAAATTCAGAGAGGAAGGGCAATCATGTACATCTTAATCTAGTTCTGGCAGGCTTCACTTTGCACAGCCAGTTGTATGGCTAGTCTCACAACCAGTACAAGGATGGGGGCACAACAGGGAGGATGCAGGAGTGATGGGGTGCTTACATCATTGCCCTTCCACTCTGTGTTCAGACAATAGGTTACTGGTCACAGGAAGCAAAAAAGTAGTTATGCATTAGTGCTGTCATAGCAGGATATTGCATTATGCTTGATTAAGATTTTGGATTAACAATCAGCCTGAAGAAAACACAAGTCATGGGCCAGGGCGTGGACTCACCTCCCTCTATTACCATCTCCACACAAGAATTGGAGGTTGTTCATGACTTTGTGTACCTTGGCTCAACGATCTCTGACACTCTCTCCCTAGATGTCGAGCTGGATAAACGCATTGTCAAAGCAGCTACCATGTTCTCTAGACTCACAAAGAGAGTGTGGCTTAATAAGAAGCTGACAGCATATACCAAGGTCCATGTTTATAGAACCTGTGTTCTGAGTACACTCCTGTACTGCAGTGAGTCCTGGACCCTTTGTGCACGGCAGGAGAGGAAGTTGAACACGTTCCATATGCGTTGTCTCCGATGCATTTTTGGTATCACCTGGCAGGACAAAGTTCCAAATAGAGTAGTCCTAGAATGAGCTGGAATTTTTAGCATGTATACATTACTGAAACAGCGACATCTACATTGGCTTGGGCATGTTGTGAGAATGGCTGACGGTTGGATTCCAAAAGATCTCCTGTATGGAGAATTAGTGCAGGGAAAGCACCCCAGAGGGAGACCACAGCTGCGATACAAGGATATCTGCAAGCGGGATCTGAAGGTCTTAGGGATGGACCTCAACAGATGGGAAACCTTGACATCTGAGTGCTCAGCATGGAGGCAGGTGGTGCAGCATGGCCTCTCCCAAATTGAAGAGACACTTGTTCAGCAGGCCGAGGCAAAGAGGCAGTCCCGAAACCAGCAAAATCAGGGAGCTGGACAGGGGACAGATTGTATTTGTCTTCAGTGTGGGATTGTCACTCTCGAATTGGCCTTCTCAGTCACACTAGACGCTGTTCCAAGACCTCTATTCAGAGCACGTTACCATAGTCTCTCGAGACTGAAGGATGCCTACAACAAGATGCAGTCCGGACAAAGCAGCAGGGCAGATGCACATTTCAGATCTGAAGTACGGTTGTTACACTTACCAGTTGCGAGGAGAAGCCAATAACTTATATTTCTGTCTGGGTGCCCAGGTAACACTGTATTAATGAGCTCAGCATGCTACCGATCGCACTGTGTTCCTTATGATGGTGATGACAGATGATAAATGTATGGAGCTGTTGTTAATTATGGGGTGGTGTTTCTGCATATTTACTGTACATTTCCAGTATATCTATCGTTGCAGACCTCTTTGAATTAGATAAGACTAAATCCTAATCATATATTCTCATAACTAGGATATTACACAATTATTCTACATGAGACTATTACTGGTATATTTTCCATACTTTTTCCAAATCAGCTTCTTCAGCTACTTTTTATAAATCTGACTGCCACTTTGTTGACATTCAGTTTCATGTTTTTCTAATTACCCCCTATCCTTCCTTGTTCCACAGCTCTTTAATAAATGAATACCAGAGTACAGAGGTATCTCCTGCATACAAATGTGAATATTTCTGGGTTTATAGGATTTCAGTTGACATATCCTTATTATGTAGGTTCTGCCTCTCCCTTTCTTTCTCTCGTGCCAATATACACTGTACAATAAATGGATCTAGATATTTTTTTCACAATTATCTATCTACCTAATTCCTTCATCCAGCACCATTTGCTTCCCTTGATTAAACAAAGGTGTCTCATGAGTCTTCAGCCTCTTTGCCTACAGACTTTCAGCGGTAGCATTTAACAAACACAGCCAGTAGACCTTGGTTAGTTTTCCCAGCTAGGAGCCTGCTGCCGCCGCCGCCTACTATACAAATTAGTGCCAGAGATGCTGTTGTCATAACAACAGAAGGATTTTTAGCTCCCCACCCCCCAACATCTAGAAGGAAATCATTAACACATCTGGAGCTTCAGTGACTGTTCCCCTGCCCCCTTCCTTGGGCTGGAAAAGCCAGCCAGATGCAATAATATCAGTGCTCTTGCAAGTTTTGAATGAAATGAACTCAAAGGGTTGTGGGGGGGAGACAACATGAGAGGTGCATGCAATACAAAGGTTTTGTTCTGGCCAATCTCCCAGCTTCCTCACAGGATGTACTGCTTTTGGAAACTGACAAACATCTGATTGGGCTCATGTATATGCTTCATAGACTATACTGATAAAATAATTTATAAAACAGATAATATGAAATTAATGTTGGCAAGGCCCAAATCCCAAGAGGCCAACTGAGTACACATGAAAGGAAAATAGTATTTATTTTAAACACCCATGTCCTAGAGTAAGTAGACAGGAAGTGCCTAACTAAAGAAAAGGATACAAATTTGCATATTTGTATCTGAATGTATCATATTTACATCTGAATTTGTATCATATTTAAAATAAATGTAATACATCACAGGACATCGTGAGAAATTGGGTGACCTGTACGCCTTCTCATTCAGCTGTTCAAGAGCTGGGCTAATTGTTGATAGGGCAATTTCAGCACCCCTGCTCTCCTTCCTTATGGTTCTTTATCTTGAAACCAGACTTGGATGGGAGAGCCCTTCACAAAGAAGGTGTTTTTAAACGGAGTGCTGCTCTCTATATGTGCCTTGAAACCCTTTCCATATTTATGATTTTAGAGCAGGGGTGGACAACTTGCAATTTTCCAGATGCCATAAGATTGTAAGTCCCAAGGTTCGTGCCCTTTAGTTATGCTGAACCCTTCTCTGCCTACCTTCCTTAGGTAGCTATTAACTAGCCATTAAGCAGGCTTGGACCACAGTCCTGTAATTCAGTGTATAGCACCTTCTTTTTCACATTAATCATTCATCTATCCTTCTGCTACATATAACCACAAGAACTGCCTTCTACATACAAGTTCTTGCCAGTTTGACATCTTCCTGCCCCTGACAGTTTCTTTCTTTTAATGATAAATGTTTAGAACAGTAACATATAAAATATAATGAACTAAAAACAGCACACATAACCCCAGAATAATAGTGAAGAATCTTATCTTATCAATTCATTTGAATTTAGGCCAATGTTCCCTCTAAGGTGTGTGCGCGCATGTGTGTGCAGAGTTCCATCAATGTCACACAGCAACAGCCGGGGTCAATGCTTGTTTACTTCTGGGTTTTGGATGAAACCCTGCCTCCCACGCACAGACGGGCAAGGCTTCCGTGCAGTGGGGGTGAAAATTAGAGGGAACGTTGAGGTAGGCAGATCTTCAAGAGAGGAAGCAATGTGCACATCTCATGGAAAGATGGGGCAACCACAAAAAAGATCCTTTCCCCTCTGCATGTCAACTAACAGATTTTACTGTCAGGACACAAGTGGGGAGTCTCTACAGCAGGCCCATGATGGTGATTGTGACGGAATGCCCACATCACTCCTGTCACTCATAGCTGAAGCTCAAGTGCAGGAGCCTATGAGAGGACAGGAGGGGCGGAGTCAGGGAGTCAGTTAGAGGCAGTTAGGGAGAGAGAGAGGGAAGAAAAAAGGGAGAATGAGAGTGATAGGTGTGGAGGAGAGAAATTGAATAGTCAAGGTAGAGAGATAGTCAGAGAACTAGAGAGAACTGATAGTAATAAGTTGGTTAAAGTGGATAAATCAATAAAACAAATGAAGAATTGAACGTGTAACCAAATATAAGAAGTTTTAATGAGTGATTCTATACAATGATTAAAAAGAACATCTAAATAAACAAGTTATGTTGACAGCAAGTGTCTGATTCAAGTATTGTGCAAGTGTGGATAAGGGATATCCACTGGTGGCAGCGAATGAAATAGAAAACGTCGCCAGAGTGAACCTTGGTTTGAGGGAAACAAACAGGGAACACTGGGTGGAACGTCACAGTGATGTATGCCACTTTTCTGTCATTCTGTACCCAAGTTGGCTTACAAAATGTGTTCAAAATAGAATCTTTCTGTAAAGAAGTTACACAAAAAACACAGGATGTATTTGTAACTGTGGTTTGCTTTATGGCCATTTGTGGATTCTAAATAGGATACAAGTATGTTAGAAAGTGCAGTTTCAGTTTCACTTCGTCTTTCATACATGCAAACCAAGAATGGCTCAAAAATACTTTCAATAGCATGTGTGAAAGCAATAGCACATATAGACAGAGAAGGAGTACCAAGTAATGGAGTACTGTTAATCTCCAAGGGGCCTGGACTACAGCCCACATTATCCCCAGTAGGGCCATTATTAGCAACATGTCCTTTGGGAGATGCATTCACACATCTCTGGAAGACAACAGTTTGGTGGAGGCTGTGATAAATGTGAAGAAACAAACAAGGAAAAATCATATTTCAGCCAGTTCTTCCTTGGTGCAAATAGTTACAACATTGCCAGCTGCCTCCCCACCCCCTTAATTGAGCCACTTTTGGTCCTTTCTTTGGTCCTCCAGAAATTAATCAGTCAATTAATCAATCAATGCCTATCATGAATGACCCCAAAGACAAGGAGGCAGGAACGTCTCAAGTTCCATCTCTGGAGCATAAGAAAGAAACCTTAATTTCTTCAGCATAAAAAGACATGTTCAGATTAGAGATGGGGGCTTCTTATTCATATCTGAATATGAAGCCCCCCAGCACAGGTGGTCAGCCTGATTACCCCCCACCCCCAGACTCCACCGGACAACTTACTGTGTGACATGCGGCACGTGTGGCCAGCATCATCTCCTTTGCTCCAATCGCGCCAGTAGCTCAGGTGCTGCAGCCCCACCTCCCTGCTCACCCAGCCACTCCGGCAAGGGGGTGGGAGGACGAGTCTCCCTGCTCAGCTGCAGAGTGGCTGGGCAAGCAGGGAGGTGGGGCTGCAGCAGCAGAGCTACTGCCACGATTGGGGCAAAGGAGATGACACTGGCCATGCATGCCATGTGGTAAGTGGTCTGGCGGGATCTGGGGGTGGGAGGTAATCAGACCAGCCACCTGTGCCAGGGGGCTTCATATATGAATACGAAGCCCCCATCTCTAGTTCAGATGCTTCTAGCTGCATGAGCTTTTCTGTTTTTAAACCAAAACTAAGAATGTCAAGATGCCAAATTTCAGTATTAGGGATTTGGAATATATTTAATCAAACACAGACGTAGGGTACTTTTATCTGCTTCAGCATCCCCTCCCCAATTCTTGCATACAGTACTCCTTAAGGTAAATCTTTCTTGTATTCTCAAAAGATGGAAGAATTAGCTGTTCCATTCCTAGCTTCAATTTCTGTCTTAGGGGATCACAGCAGCAAACTGCATTAGAAGAAAAGCTGACAGCATATGGCAACAATAGACTTGAAAGTCAGCTGTGTGCCTCAGACCACATGCTTAAGGAAGAGGGATGTAGGGAAATGTAAGTTCCAGCCTTCTCTAGCCAAGTTACATTGGCCTGCTGCAAAAGACTTTCATTCCTGAGGAGATTTTGAATTAAGCGCTAGTCAAAGCAAGCCAGATTCCCCAGGAAATTATTTTAACAGCTGGTTTTAAGACAACAGCTTTTCATTTATATATTTCTCTGCATCTGCTCATTGCTTGATATTTCTATTTCTAGATTCTCAAATACTATTTATTATTTAAAGCATTTTACTCTGCTTTTCCTCAAGCTGGAAAAGATTCTGAGAATAAATCAATACAAAAATATGGTCCTCAGCCTTCACTCTAAAACACATGATTCAAAGTGGGGGGGAAGACTGTGACTCAAAGGAAAGGGGATTGGGACAGAGGAGGAGAAAAGGAAACTCAGCCACTTGCCTGGGTTAGAAAGTTCTTCTGGCTGTTCCCTTTCACAGGAAAGGGAAGAACAAGGCTTCAGCAACTGTTCCTCCTCCAGCAGCTGGCCAGGTTGCCCTTCCACTTGCCATGATGTTTTTCCTGGAAAGCTGATGGTGCCAGGAGTGATTCCAAACACTAGATTTTTGGGCTCATATCAAGATTATTCACAACTTTCAACCTGAGTCATATTAATTTATTTTTGAAAGATATGATTACAACTTAAAAGTAAAGACTGGTCTTAACAGATGGCGTATTGTATTTCTGTTTAACTGATTGTGATTGGGTTCTTTTGAAAATGGTGACAGTTCCTCAGATTTGGCGGGAAGGAGAGACTGAGGATGATTTAAACTGTTCTTATCTTCAACTTTATTAACACGCGGGGTATCAACTGCTTAGACCAACAGGGTCAAAACAAGATAAAGCTGGCAACTGTCCATAACTTGTCCACGTGGACTTTTCATCTGGTGATGATTCATTCACTGCGGGGCTGGACCGAACCATTGGTGATCAGTGATCTTGCGCAGGGGTGCACTCCTCATCGCGCAAACCGTCCCACAACAAGGATGACGCGCCCAGTCTCCCTCTTTTGGTGGAGTAGTGTAGATGGGGTCGGGGCGTATCACCTTCTTCCCTCGTCCTTGTCCCCGCGGAAATACTATCACGGTCCATTCCTGTGTCTCATAGACCATTTCTCCCTCTTTCGGAATCTCTGGGTTTGGTAATAAACCTCCTACCTTCAGATTTGGGAAGGCCTTCAGTAAGTCCCGCACTTTTTCATACTTTTGGTCGCCTTTCCCTGTCTCTATCTCTATCTTGTTCTCTTGATTCTCTCTTTCCAATCTACCCTGAATCTCCTTTCTCCCCCTTCTTTTATATCCTCCTCCCACACAGAGAGTTTTAACTCCTCCCCTTTTCTTCCTTCTCCCTCCTCTACTAAACAGACTTCTATGTTCTTCTTCTCCTCTACTAACATTCCTGTTATTCCTTCTATATCTTCCCTATTAAGATCTTTCTCCTCTTTTGGTGGTCTTGTTGATGAGGACGGCTCACTTGCCTCTTGTCCTCCTTCACACTGATAGTTATTATTTTTGGATTTATATCTCTATTTATAAATTAGCATGTGCATGTTTTAGGCAAATCTGAGACTTCTTTTGGTCCCCTGTTTTGTAACACAATGGTACTGTAAGCAATCATCTGCCATACCATGCCTTGCAGTTACCTTTCATGTGTAATGAAATGAGAAGAGGTTCCACCAGCTGGACTACCAACCCTTGACTTCCCCTTTTTTCCTGGGGCAGGGAAGGACTCACTTATCTTTGTTCTAAAGTAGGCTGACAGAAAGGGAACAAAATGTGTGCAAGCATTTGAAATTTCAAGATCTCTTAATCAGGCAAGAGGTTACAAAAAGCAGGAGTGGGAGCGGGGAAGGGTAGAGGTGGAGAATTGTTCTTCAAGTAGCATTTCCAGCCTTGACTGATGGGTAGGACACTGAAAACACCTGAAAAATTCATTGCCCTCCACCAACTAAACCAGCAGAGCTGTTATTAATGATAATGATAATCATCTTAGAACTACGGGACTGGAAGGGACCCTATAGATCATCAAGTCCAGCCCCTGTTAAGGAGGCACAGAAGAGAATCAAACTTTCAACCTCTGCAGCCAGATACCTAAAGCCACTGAGCTATACAGCAGCTCTCAAAGTGGAGGAAACTTGGAGTTGCTTTAATTTAGGAAACCAATGCCTTAAGAGTACTGCAGAAGGCAGCTCCTGTGCTTTCAAGTTTCCTAGAAGCAACTCATACTGAGAAATTGGAGACGGTGTGATATTCATCACCATAACATGCAAGAAGAGCATATTTGTAACCTTGGACTGCAGCAGGCTATGTAGACCTAGAGAAAATACAGAACCAGCTGATGCTGTTAACATCACAACATTGTCATAACAAGTATAGTAGTAATCTTCTTAGTAGTAATCACAGCCAAACAAACAAACAAACAAAAAACCCCAAGCAGTCACGAATTTTTGTCCAGTCAGAACTGTGTTTCATTGAGTTATTGAAAAATAGCACATTTTGCATCACAGCATAAAGTTTACAATAATATGCTCCATCAGCACATTATCTTCCTTGCCCACCCACTCTTCCATAACAACAACAACAAGAACACACTATCAAGTGAATTCTGATTTATGGTGACCCTTTCCAGGGTTTCCTATGTATAGAGTACTCAGAAGTGGTTCATCATTCCTTTCTTCTGGGGGCACTCTGGGACTGTGTATCTAGCTCAAGGCTACACAGTCTGGCTCTTTTTCCAGGAGGCACAATGAGGAATCAAACTCCCAACCTCCGCAGGTACCCAACTCAATGAGCTATCCAGTGAGCTCTTTGGAAGGGGCAAATTCCATTATCTAACTCCAGTAATTACCCAGGCATGTAGCAACTGCCTCCGAGGGGGTCCCCTAAACAAGAGCATGACACTCTGCTCATGTCGTTTTGACAGGCTTTCCACAGAAAGCTGGATGAGGCCTATCTAATACAGCAGATTTCTGTGGAAAGTTTAATTACTACAATGACTTTATTAAAAAAAAAAAGACCTCACAGATATCCTAGATGCATTCAGACACTACTAGAGGCAGAACCAAAGAGGAGGCAGAAACCCCTCATTGTACATAGACAACCATTTTGGTAGCACAGCTTTGATGAGGCAGCAGCAATCAACAATTTTACCAGAGAGGAGAAAAACAAAGCCAAAAAAGTAAGGCAATGGGAATCTAGAGCTGCAGAACATTCTCATACTGAGGGACAAGGTGGTGTTCCACGTGATGTCTTAGATCATTGGTTCCCAACGTCAGGTAACCCAAGTGTTCTTGGACTGCAATTCCCAGAAGCCCTCAGCCAGCTAAAAATTACCTGCTACAGGTAGACAGTAAGTTAAAGCATTGGCTTGGGTTGTTAAGACTTGCAGAGCTAAAGCAGCAGCAAGAGCCCAGGCACATATGCCTACCCCTATAATAGCAACACCACCACACCCCCAAGGTTAATGTTGTGCTCTATTAGTATAAGACCATTTAAGAGTATACCATTATACCCAGCAGAAAAAGTCAGGAACAAGATCAAGGTATAAATGTGGTCATATGTATTTTTTTCTTTGAAGAAACAAATATGCTCTGGATCATGACAGAAAAATACTTTAGCCAGTTCAGCTTCTGTTGTTGCTGTCAAACATCAAAGGTATACCTGTCCAGAAGCAAAATATTCTACATGCACCTTCTCCCCATTCCTGGCATAAAAAATAAAGTAGTAACAAGGTAAATAATTACCCATTTCTTGTCCTTCCATAACACCCAAGACTCTGCCAAGAGTTGGGTCCACAATTTCCTGTAACAAATTACAGACAACAGGTCAAACAAATTTTGCTCTGAAATTTACTGACTGTCATTCCATTAATCTTGGGGTCTGAGAAACTGATTTATCTCTTACAAGCTCTTACAGGTCAAATCCATACATTTCTCTTCATCTAGCATTCAAAGGCCAAAGCAGATGTGATGTTAATTACATGAGTGCAATTAACCTGCATTTTTATATGTACATGTGGGATGGGTGGAATAGATGGAAAGTTGAACAACATCAAAGCATGGGGTAGTGAGAAGCAAAGGCTAACTTACTCCTTCCTTGCCATGGTCAATAAACCAAATTCCTCTTTAAACCTGCTTTTGCCATCTTAAAGGGATCTCCCATTGGCATCAATTGAGATCTCCTTTGAAAAGGAAACATTGGTTTTGGAGAACAGTTATACATGGACTGTGCAGGGAGAGAAAAACTTCTTTTCTCTATTCTACTTATGCCTGAAGGTTATCAGGTTTTATCTCCACTGATATTTACATAATAAAAAGTGACCACATTTATTACATTCAGTCTAGCTTGCTGCCATAATATAGATTTCTTTCAGGGGTCACTTTTAAATTCTGAGTGGAATATGCATTTGCATAGTATAATATTGTTCCATAATTTACAAGTGGTATATGAAGTATAGCATTCATAGCATCTTTTATGAATGGTGAATGTATTACATATATGTATTTAGATTGTTCAAAATATCCAGACATAACTTAGCTTTATCCTCTGGATAATCTTTAACTGTTGGTAAAAGATTCCATAGTTCATGAGTTTTCAAACATCTTTCACAAAGCACTATTCCTGGTGACTAATCTGCAGTAAAAATCTATTCATGCCATAAAACAGGTGGGGAACATGTGGCTCTTCAGATGTTGCTAGTCCACTGTTCCCATCAGCCCTAGCTACACCAGTCAATGGCAAGGCATGTTGGAATTATAATCCAACAATATGTGGAAGGCCACAAGTCATCCATTCCATTACAAATAAATCTGAAACATATTCTAGGATGCATCCATACCATCACACTTTGTATGAACTGAGAATCCATCCTTGTATCTACCCACCACTGTCACACACCTGAAGTTTACAGGATAAGATCAGAGGTGATGGGCAAGCCAGGACTTCCTGTTATTAATCTTTAGTCAGGAATCTTTAATAACCATTCTCTCTCTTATGCAGGCAGCAACAATCCTCTTCCTGTTATTTACAGTGGGCTGCAGAGAGAACAAAATACTTTTGTATTTAAAAGAGAGAGAAAATCCAAACATCTCCAATTATTAGAAAATGACCAGAAAGCCCTCTTTTATAATACATATTCTTCACCTCCAAGACCAAGGGAATGCAATCATCTTCCACTTGTTGGAGAGAAGAGGCCATTTGTTCTTCCAGTCATGCTTGTCTCAAGGGCCATCCAAATGCAATTTCACAGAAGGGCGCAATGGAAAACTGGCAGAAGCCCAGAGGTCACACCTACTGTTTATAACTGACATATCCATGCATGCTGGCTACTGTCTAAATAAAAAGCACTTGTGGAATAAGCAGCATCTCAGCCCCAATGGGGCCCTATCTACTGCCTATCAAAAAATAGGAACAAGAGATATTGTAAACAAAGATTTCCGAGAAAGCCAACAAATCCCACATCACTACTAGGACAGAACAGATAGTACATATTTATCCATCGAGGCCCTTCTTCCTCTCATCTCTAGATAACCTGCTGCCCTCCAAATGTTCTACTCAATTCTGAAGTCATATGGGTGATTTGAGCAATTTCCATCAGCCCCAGCCCAGGTAACCAATGGCCAGGGATTGTAGGAATTGTAGTCCACATCTGAAGGGCACCAGATTTCCCATTCTGTCACTCCCTGCCACCACTGAGATATGTCTGACTACAGATCCCACCACCATGGCATGCTGAGGAAAATGGGAATTGTAGTCCACAACATTTTCAAGGCATCCAGGTGTGGAAGACTTGTGCAGGACATCCAGAAGGAAATGCCTAACACCAGCATCCTTGTTGTCTATTGCAGTCTTGCCTTGTTCCTTTCCCAGTCCTGAGGTGCTGTTGGCTTGGAAACATGTAGAAAGGAGGCAAGAGAGGGAAAAGATCCCTGTCTTTATTCAACAATAGTTCTGAACAGGATGAGTGCCTTCTGAGGACACTTTCCCATCCTGTCATGAGTTGCAGGAGTTAGAAGCAATATTTCCACTAACTGTTGCCCAAACTTGGAATAAATTTAGTCGACTTTGTCCTGACATGACTCTTAAGTCTCAGCGTGGGTTGTGTAGCATGGAAGAACAGGCAGAAGCTTGGTGTTGTGGCAATGGCATGGTGGGGAAAGGAATCTGAGAAGAAGGATTAGGCAATTTCCTCTGAGAAACTTTGATGGCAGTGAGAGTGCCCCAGTGAGAAACTCGGACCCAAATAAATAACAAGTAGTGTTATTTAGTTGTGAGTTTTTGTAAAAACTAAAATAAAATAAACAACTTTCTCATAGCCCAGTACTGTGTTCTTCTACAGCAACATCACCACATATGAATGATAATATTATAACAATCCTAGAGAGAGCAGAGCTGAAAGGGACCCAATGGTTCATTAAGTCCAGTCCCTGTCAAGGAAGCATAGTGGGGAATCCAATTCCCTACCTCTGACTCCCCAGTCAGATACCTAAACCACTGAGGTACAAAAGCGGCTTCTTGTATTTGGCAGTGTCTGTTGCTGTACCATCTTTTCTTTTCTTTTTTTTACAAGGCACTTCAGGCAGTTAACAGCAATAAACACCATAAAGTCTCAACAACGTGACAGAGCTAGGCTTGTGCGGCCCGGGGACTCAGCCCCGGCAGCCTGCCTGGAGGCTGGGGAGGGAGGCTGTATTTTTGTGGGGCCTTTATCTTCTCAGCTCGGCTCGGCTCCAGCAGCTGCCTCCTCCTCCTCCTCCGAGGCCGCTTCGCCTCTCCCCTCTCTTCGCCTCATCCTGCTGCCGAATATAGCAGTAACCAAGCGGCCCTTGTCGGGAACCTCTGAGCCAAGGGAATTCATCAGTCAGACTGGCTGCTTCTGAACCCGGAATAGGCCCTGCGAATAGTCGAGGCAGGGGGGAATTCGAGTGTGCCTTTTAGCCAGCAACTGCCCTGAGCCAGGCGAGGAGTCAGGTGACTGCCTCCCTCCTGGAATCTCGACTATTCTGCGTGGAGGAGGAAGCTGCTGACTTAGGAGGTTTGATGGTATTTCGTACAAAGCCCAGAGACCCACCACAGCAAAGTGAACTTTGGGCTTGACTTGTTTTCATTCTGGCCCCGTGCCTAATGTTAGAGTGCGGTGAGGAAGGTTTTGGGGCTGGTCCGATTCCTCGTCGCCAAATCCAGCTCCTTCTCCCTGCTCAATCCAGCGCCATTTTGCGAAGACAAAAGAGTTTTGAAAAAGTAAGATAGCTCGGCCTGCCTTTTAAGGAGTCTCTCTCATCTGGACCCACTCTCTGTGCTGCAGAGGCTTTTCCTTGCTTCCTTACTTGAACATATGAGCAGCTTTCCTGCTGTGTTCAAGGAAATCCTGGACTTCCTCAACCAGATTTAGAATGGCCGACCAGCCAACATGACTGCCTGATTCCAAGGTCACTCTCCTCCATCCAAGAGGAAGGGCCATAAAACCTAGTAGGCTTACAGGGGACTTGGCTTTAACTTACTGCATGTAACTGGACTTTCTGGGGAAGCACTCACATATCACAAAGAGAAGAAATAAGGGCATATATTTGCATATGGATTGTATCTGCTCTTTCTATGTCATTCTGTGAGCATTTTTGGCTAAAGATCAGGTTCAAAAGTGCTACTAATAAGTACATTAAGGAACCAGGGCTGGTTGTCACAGGTCAGTATCACCTGGCTTGTAGTGCCTCGTAATGGTATATCCATGTTTGCCTTGATATTGGACTGATATTGGACTAGCTGCTTCTGAGGGACAGCAGCCACAACTCCTTGCAGGAAGCTCTCGGTCTCTCTTGCCTGCCCAAGAAATTAGGGCCCTTTTCTGTGCCATGTTGCTGGAACACTTCCCTGCACCTTGTTTTCCACCAGAATCATTGTGAATTTTGCAGCCCGGGAGTCCCAGTATTGTTACAAAAATAGTTAGGCATGGGATACATGTGCTCATCTGTGAGAAAATGCTGAACTCGATGGATCCATGACGGACTTCAGCATGAGGTAGACCAGGGGTCAGGGAACTTTTTTACCTTTTACCCCCCAAAAAATTTATATACGCCGACATTACCCCCTTGATTTGAAAGGAAGGAAATCATACATTATTTGAATCTACACAGGCTGTGTACCGAACTAGCAGGATATATCATCAGTATCAATGGCTGCTAGGCTATGTACCGAACTAGCAGAATGCACCAAATTTAATAGAGATGTGCACTATTTTTGCTGGAACACATTGCACTCCAGCCATGGGGTGGTATAGGAAGTAGTAAGGTGTCCAACGTGCCTAGCAAGTTGCATTAAATCTTTGCTAGCTCGCAGAGGATTTAATCATCATCAATGGCTGCCAGAGTGGTGCTAGCAATGACATGCTTGCTAGAGACAGCCAATGCAGAGTTGGAGGGGGGCTTTTCCTACCACTTTAATCATTCTGTGTGTGGTGTGCAAAAAGGAACAAACCAGGCTAAAGGTCATGTCACCCACCCTGGTGCCACAGCCCAATATCAAAGGACCAGTGCGCTATTTTTTTTTCATCATCAATGGAAAACTCAGCAGTGGCCAGAGGATTGGAAAAGATCAGTCTACATCCCAATCCCAAAGAAGGGAAGTGCCAAAGAATGCTCCAACTACTGTACAATTGCACTCATTTCACACGCTAGCAGGCAGGCTTCAGCAGTATGTGGACTGAGAACTCCCAGAAGTGCAAGCTGGATTTTGAAGGGGCAGAGGAACTAGAGACCAAATTGCTAACGTGCGCTGGATTATGGAGAAAGCCAGAGAGTTCCAGAAAAACATCTACTTCTGCTTCATTGACTATGCAAAAGCATGGCAGAAAGTGAGGAGGAATTAAAGAACCTCTTAATGAGGGTGAAAGAGAAGAGCGCAAAAAATGGTCTGAAGCTCAACATCAAAAAAAACTAAGATCATGGCCACTGGCCCCATCACCTCCTGGCAAATGGAAGGGGAAAATATGGAGGCAGTGACAGATTTTACTTTCTTGGGCTCCATGATCACTGCAGATGGTGACAGCAGCCACGAAATTAAAAGACACCTGCTTCTTGGGAGGAAAGCAATGACAAACCTAGACAGCATCTTAAAAAGCCACCCTTTCCCCCCCCGCCTTAATTCAAGCCTTCTGTTTTTCTTGCCTGTTCCTTTTTTCATAGTTTTGAGTCAGTCTCTCTCTCTCTCATACACACACACATCCACCCATCTCTGAAAGAATGGATTTACAAGTGCCCTGCCACAACCAAGGAAGTAACAGGGAGAGGTGGCTTACAATTTGAAGTTTGGCTGCAGGGGGTGGGGGTGGGGGGATGGGGGGGTAGCGCTCTGCTCATTACCCCCAGGATGTTCATTTTTATCCCATTTGGGGTAATTTATCCCTGTTTCCCGACCACTGAGGTAGACTGACCATTGTGATATGGTTATGAAGAAATATATTACGTAAAAGAGGACACAGACTGATACAATATTTTTATGGTTAATTTAAATTAACAATTGGTGTAATAGTTCAGTGGCTTGGCTCTCTTGCCTGCGGAGCCTGGAGCCAAGAGTTTGACTCTTGCCTCTGTTTTCTAGGAGAGAGACCAGCCAAGATCAACTGGCAGATGTGTGGCTGATGGGTAACATGCCTTGGGCAAGCTGCAGGGTTCCAGAGCATCATTAGGAAGGGACACTGTTGAACCTCTTCTGAATACTTTATACCTGGAAAACACTGGGATGGTCACCAGAATCAACTCAACAGCACAGAAATTATTTTCATTCAAGCGTGGAAAAAATAAAGCTCATTTCAGAATAGTGAGCTCTCGTCCATTGTGTTATTGCTGGGCAATGTCAAGGTCCCTGCTGCACTCCTTTTTGGGGTTCTTTATTTTAATCTGGGCTTGAACTAGGCAGTCCTTCAACTACAGGAGTATATTCTGTGGCATAAGGCAGATGATACCCCAATAGAAGGCAGTAGCTTTTTTCCTAGAATACTGTGTTCCAAACCCTGGACTGCCACCGTCACAACTAGCTTGAATATCTGATCCCTTGAGCAGTCACATTGGGGGCCACTGTGGAGGAGAAGGCACTCATATTTCACTGTTTTGGAGCCTGCGATAAGCAGTAAATCTTTGGAGTGAAGAGTAGGGAGTGGGGGGGGGGGGAGAGAGAGAGAGATTGAGAGAAATGTTTTCCTACAGCCTAAAGGAAAGAATTAAAAGGCAGGTTGGAAGTGAAACAAGTATGTTTAGTTCATTGGGAAAGGACATTAAAGGTT
Source organism: Intellagama lesueurii (assembly GCA_037013535.1). Taxonomy (NCBI): domain Eukaryota; kingdom Metazoa; phylum Chordata; class Lepidosauria; order Squamata; family Agamidae; genus Intellagama; species Intellagama lesueurii. Next base: position 36,350,382 of record JBAJHW010000001.1, read on the forward strand.
CATGTATCTCAGTCATGGCTCTATTTATGTCTGTCTGCAGCCCTCCCAGAGAGAACTTTTCTGCTTTAGCGACACAAGGAAAACAATTCAGCATAAGCATTCCCAGGAGTAGGACACAGTGGCCCAACAACCCCTAAGGAGGGGATTAGGGCAGTGGGAGTGGATGACTGTTCCTGGTCAGTAAAAGAGGAAAGCACACCGAGTTCAAACAAAGGTTTCCAGATTCTTGCTAGCAGCCAACTGAAGGAGAGGGAGGTGGGGGGTGGGTCATGCTCTTTCTTTGGCTCATAAGCTGTTTGTCTGGCTGGACATCCAGAGGCTTAAAAAAACTTTCAGAGAGCAGAGTTCATCTGAGGTGTGTGTACACAATGTGTGTGTGTATGTGTGGGTCAGATTTTCTTTGCTTTTCTTTTGACAGTTCAACTACTCCAACCCAGGCTTAATACTGCAAGAGTATTTCTGAGAACACAGTGCTCTCTGGTGGCTGGAATTGTACCATAATTTCCCCTGCAGATCTTTGAAAGGCTCTCCCTCCCTGTGAGCTAGACAGATAAGGGAAGCATTTTTTCTAAGATAGTAGCTCCTGTAACATATGCTGCAGCAGCATCTTAAAACAAAGTATTCCCCACTCTTTAGAACTACCTTCCTTCTTGTTGTATGTGCCGTCTAGCTGGAACCGACTAATTTAATTTAATCTATCTGTCTATCTATCTATCTTATCCTATCTTATCTATAGGCCCCCGTTCTCCCGATAAGGGGACTCAGCACTGACCTTTTGAAGCACAGAAGAAGAGGACCGCAATAGTGATTGTAACAGGGTTTTCAATGTAAGTGAGATATTTAAGCAGTAGCTTTACCAGTTCAGATGGCTAGATAGCTCACTGTGTTAGAGCCAGAGGTTGGGAGTTCAATTCCCCACTGTGCATCCCAGAAGAACCAACCTGTGTGGCCTTGGGCAAGCTGCACAGTCAGAGGGTACCCCCAGAAGAAGGAAATGCAAACTACTGCTGAGTACTCTGTATCTGGAAAACCCTAAAAGGGTTGCCATAAGTCAGAATTGTTGTTGTTGGCCAGTTCCATATACTGAGTGAGTTTCCATGGCTGAGCAAGGATTCAAACCCAAGCTGAGTCCTAGTCCATCACTCTATCCATTATACCACACTGAGTATCCTAACCTCCCTTCTACCCTCACCCCCATATTCAAATGTACAGGGCTAGTCCCAGCATTAGAGTGAAGTGGCCACCTCCAGCAGCAACACTGGGACATGAAGGCAAGGTGTTGGAGTTGTATGAGTTATGCATCCTGTCCCAGGCTCATAACTTCTCTTGCTGCTAGGGTGGCCTCTTACACATCACCAAAAAGGGAGGGCAAAGGTTTGGATAAAATTGTGTATCCTAGGACCTCCATGATTCCATTGTCCAGCATAAAACTTTGGCTTTGTTGGGAGGTTCAGCTTCCACTAACTTTCTCCTCAGCAGCTCAGTTTACCACTACTGTATTACTTTAATTTCCCCTCTCCTCAATTCAAATCACTGATCATCTTTCTAACCCTACAAATTATGTGTGGGGTATGAAGGATCCACTGTGCTGTTGTTCTACCTCATAGTTGCTCCAAAATTGCAGATGCCACTAATTCAGTGCACATTTGTCTGAAGAGAGTGCATATTGCTGAAATAAGTCAGTTTCTTTTGCAAACTTGCCTGGACTACTCTATGTGCAGGTGGAAGGCAAAGGGCATAAAATTCACTTGTTTCCAGCTGACAGTTAAAGAGTCCCCATTGGGATTGTCAGTGTGTGCCAAGCCAGAGTAAGTATGTGCACCTGAAAATCACAGCAGCGACTCTTCAATTGCTGACTGAAGTGAATGAATGTTGAACTGTTTATGTCTTCCAGTGTAAAAAAGCAAAATGATATCAGCCATTTGATATCTTCTTTTTTTTCAATTCTGAAGAATGAACAGTTTTGTTAGGGTTGTTTTTTTTAAAGACATCAAATTCCATTTTGCTTGAACATGGTCCTGAAAATCTTTGTGGTGCACACAGGCCTGGATGGAGGTGCATGTAGCAGTAATGGAAACCACAACTTTATCAGCCTCTCAACAGGAGATGTTGCAAATATGCTGGAATTACTGGTCCATTGGAAGAGTGTGGGAGGAAACAAAGTTGGCATGAGCATCTGCCAGCAGATAGGCACCCTGGCGGAAATGAGGATACAGTGACTGCTTTCTATGTCAAGCTCACCACAATAAGACAAAGAAAAAATAGCTGATCAAAATCTATGAGCTGAAATCTCTTGTGTATTTGTTTACATAATATAAGTATATATATTGAAAAGTCTTAGTATCTGTTTTGTATCTTCCAAAATATAAATAGTGTATTAATAAACACAAAGACGTTTCAATATACCCTTGTACTCAATCCAGGGACTTGACTACCAGAAAGCTTCGCCTCATTTGTCTAGATTCAGGATTTTCCATGACTTACCAAATTACAGAGAAGCTTTAGAACTGTAGCCAGAAGAGGAACAAGTCATTTGTAATAGAAGAACACCACAGATTTATACACTATCAGGGAGATCTGTTATGGCTTTGACCTTTCCTGCTGTCTTATGAAGAACATTAGCATCAATAACACGGCCCAAATACTCTGCAGGGCTGGAAATACTCAAGTCGTCCTTGCAAACTTTCCTTCCCTTGGTCCTTCAGGCTCTACAAGGTCCCCTTGATAAACTCAGCTTGTGATGTTCCTTTTGATTGTGCCTCTCATTTAGATGTCATACTGCAACTGATGTGGTTTTTATTGAAATAGTTCAGTCAGTCAGTTCACCTAGCAATGATGTGCAGATTTCTGAAAGAAGTCTTGTGTCAGTATTAGCTAATTTTGAAAGGCTATTAATAAGTCTAACCTTGTGAATAAAATCCAGAGTCTATTAGTTATTAAGAATATAAGATCAAAGCAAAGGCCTCTCTAGTCCATCACTCTGTTCATACAGGGGCTAACCATTTGTCTGTGGAAAATCCTGCATAGAAAATCCTGGGAGCACAACAGCACCATCTCACTTGTGTTTCTGAATACAATTGGTATTCAGAAGCAGTATGCTGGAGGTCATATATAACCATCTTCACCAGCAGGTGTTGATTGTCGTATTCTCTATGGAAATGGTAATGGAGAAATGCAGAACCCATGACTGTTCCAGGAACAGCTAACTGTCAGTCCCACATCCATTGGCAAATAGTAACCATTAGAAATACATTAAGCACTTCCAAATTGTCATATGAATATCCAGTGCTATGATGGAACGTGGGCTCTCAGGGTCAGAGCATCAGGACTTTTTTTATTAGTAGGGATTCCCAGTGTAGTGTAGTGGATAGAGTGATGGACTAGGACTCTGGAGAACAAGATTCAAATCCCCATTTGGTCATGGAAACTCACTGAGGGAATGGGACTGGTAAAATCACTCCTTAAATATCTCACTTACCTTGAAAGCCCTATTAGGGCCACTATACCATAAGTCAGTTCCGACTTGACATCACAGAACACATATGCCACCATCAGCTACTATAGCTCAGTGAGTTGAGGGCCTGGTTGTGGAGCCAGGGTCAGGAGTTCAAATCTCCACCATTGCATCCTGGGAGAGAGGCCAGTCAAGATCCCTCAAAATGTGTGTGGCTGATAGAGTTACATGCCCTGCCATCTCTGTGACCTTGGGCGACCTGTAGGGCCTCGGAAAGCTACAGGAAAGAGGGACTGATAAACTACTTCTGGGTGCATTATACTTCGATAACTCCAGGAGAGTTGTAATAATTGGGAATTAACTTAAGACATCATCTGCCATTTCCCTCAGGCTTCCCTGTTTTCTTTGAGTTTAGTTGCAAACCTCACAGTATCTTCTCCAATAACAGCAATATATGAACATGGGGTATGCTTATAATGAAAAGTAATTTGTGGTGGTTTGATCTGAAATGGGCAACTGACCCAACAGCTTTAAAAAACATACACACAAAAACAAAATGGTGTAGAGGAAACTTTTTGTGCTGTCTTATTTATATGGATCAAACAGCTGCCTGCATTTTGGAATGTGCTTGGTGGCTTTGTTGTCATGATAAATATCTGTCCTTCACATCACTATCACTAAAGCTACTGGGAATATATTAAAGCTGAATCTTTGCTCTGAACAGGCCATGCAAATGATATCCAATGTTTTCAGAATGTTGGAAGGCATTCAACACAGCCTTTGCCACCATCTCCCTCTTCCCGATGAGCCTTGTGGCACAGTGGTTAAACTGCCGTACTGCTGTGAAGACTTCACTCACAACCTGAGTTCAGTCCAAATGGGCTCAGGTAGCCAGCTCAAGGTTGACTCAGTCTTTAATCCTTCTGAGGTTGGTAAATTGAATGTCCATCTCACTGGAGTGGGGCGGGGGCAGAGTGTAGCCTGCATAATTAAATTGTAAACCGTCCAGAGAGTGCTTTAAGCACTATGGGGTGGTGTGTAAGCAGCACACTTTACTTTTGCTTTGTTTTCCTAGACCCAAATCCCAGTTTAGCCTTTCCTCTACAATTTTGTCTAATCTTGCTTTAAATCTATCCTAGTTGATGGCTTTATTATTACACCCTGTGGCAGTGAATTTCATTGGCGTTCTTGACCTGGTTTCATTCCAGATGTTTTGGACTTAGTTCAGCTTCCATCATTCCCAGCCAGCATGGCCAATACACAGAAATTTTGCAAGGTGTAGTCCAAAATATCTAGAGTGCACCACAAACACCTTGTGGATCCTTGTTTACCGGGATGATCACCACGATCAGCATCACACTACCATAGCCAAAGCTCTCAAGGCAAGATGGATTTAATCTCTAGCCAGTATGACTTTTGCTATCTTCTCATATGTATGAATCCAGATTTCAGTATGTGCAACATATAAATGGGGTTATTTACTCTCTCTTCCAGCACCTTTAAATCCTGGAAAAACACTAGATTAAAGGGCGGGGAAATCTGTTGAATGGAGTGAGTTGTGATATAGATGAAAGATGGTTGATAAACCAGATGTAACTTTAAGTGAGTGGAATGCATCTGCCCATGAAAGAGAAGTCCTGCATCCAAACCTTATTGTATTAAATCACATATAGACAGATCACCTAGCATTAAACTGGTGTAATTCCTATTGCAAGTAATGTAGCTCAGTAACAGAACACTGCAGAAGGCCCTGTGTTTGATCACACAGAGGTAGGGCTGGGAAAAAATCCTAAACAAAACTTTGGAAAACTGCTGCCACTTGACACAAATATACTGAGCAAGATGGATCAATGAGCTGTCATAGTTTAAGACAGCTTCCGTTAGTCCTAACTACATTCATTGAAAGATCATTCTTGGTCCTCAAAAAATGAGCAGTTTTCCCTGGATGGAAACACTGCAAATGTCAGCTCTAGCACTGAGCAGAAGTCTGCTGGAATATGTTCTGATGTAATCATGACAGTACATTGCTGTGACAAACTAGCTTGTTTTGCCTTAATGTCTTTTCTGAAAGCCTTTTTCTTCTTCACACTAGAAGCTGCCTTCTGCATTATGACACCCAGACCTCTTTCCATGTCTCAACTTCCTTTGAAACTCTGGCCAGCAGAGTTTTGCTCTTTCAAGCCAGCTCCCATCAGTGACAGTGTCCATCTGGTGTACACATTCTTGAAGTTCCCCACCATATTTCACAGGAACATAAGGCAGTGGAATCCAAGAATTGCTGTAAAAGATCAGATTTTGGATCCCTCTAGCCCTGTACCTGATGGTATTTCAGATGATGGAGCAATAAACCATGCAATAAACAGATGATGGATAAACTGGCTTTTGCTTTCCACATGCACACACAATTGTGAACACATGTGTTCCCATGCATGCATAAAGCAGACAACTCTTCTTTCATAAATCCACTTTATCCAGAAAATGCTTTAAGTGCTGGAAACTTTTCTGTCTTTCTGTCTCCTCCCCCTTCCTCCTTTGTTCTTTCTATGTAAGTTTCCAATTTCTCTTTGGAATGTGCCCATATTATTGGTTTAAGCAGAAATTTATGAGATCTCTTTTGATGAGTTGTCCCAGTACACTGGAAGATGCCTTCTGCAGTATGACACACACATTTCATAATAGAGAGATCTATTATCCTATTATTGCTGTTGTGAATTTGCAGTGGTAAATTTGGAAATACAGGTGCTCATTTTCATAGTCCTCATAGCTGAGGGTCCTCTCACAAGGAGAGTCTAATAATGCTGGCATCAGTCCATAACAACTAAGGAGCAGAGTTTTTGTAAAGCTAAAGGCTGTTAACCATTCAACACCAAAATCATTCAAAATGCTTTGCATTAGAATGGGGAGGGTTTGCGACAATATACCGTTCCTATGAAAGTCTGTTTCTCTCCCAGTTTCTGTGAAGGTTGCAGCTAAGCTCAAGGAGAACTAGAAGGTTTGAAGGAGGTGACAGGTGATTTTATCATTGTTCCTGCTACTCAAAAAGGCTTGGAGCCTTGATCTTGGAAGCTCTGGCTCCACTACACCACTTCCTGTAGTCCATCTGGCTCAGTATTTCTGATACTGACTTGCCACAACTGTCTAGGACAGAGGTGGTGGACCTTTGGTACTCCAGATATTTTGGGCTGCAGCTTCCAAAGTCTTTTATCACTGGCAGTACAGCCTGGGGATTCTGGGAGCTGAAGTCCAAAACATCTGTAGCATCAAAGACACACCATCCCTGGTCTAGAGTTTCCGGCAGAAGTCTGTACTACCTGGAGGCTCTGGCAATCAGGTGTGCGACCTTACTCCGCATGCAAGGTACTTTTCTATTTCAGCTCTTTGAATGATGCATTACGTCAGGCTCCAGAAGCCCAGCTACAGACTCTTCCAAGATGCAGTATGGGAGCAGTAGAACAGCAGTACTATAGGAATTCGCACTGACAAGCTAATGAGCTGAACTACTGCTCCTATTTTAAAAACAAGAGGTCCTGAGTTGGGACTTCTTTTTCTTGCTTGCTATCTTTTCCTTGATGGACCATTGCACAGTTACCTTCAGATCTAGATTTCTCCATTTCTTTTTGCTGTGAATCAGAAAATCACTTATCCAGACAATAAGGTGGGTCACTCTGGTCGTTTTGTATCTGTTTCTTTCTCTCTTTTTCTCTGCCTAATTTCCAAAAAGAATATTGCCAAGTTTAACATGATTTTTAAAAGCAAATAGGAACAAATCAACTTACTCTTTGGCCAGTGATCACTTACTAAATAGCCGGAAAAAGCATCAGTTAACTTAATGGCTGCAATAAACATTTCTAGTTCGTTATGTACCATCAAGTTGAAACTGACTTATAATGATCCTAATAGGCCTTTCAAGAGAAATGAGATATTTAAGGAGTGGTTTTACTTGTTCCACTCCCCCGGTGATTTTTCCTGGCCAAATTAAGGTTTGAACCCTGTTCTCCAGAGTCCTAGTCCATCACTCTATCCACTACACCACACTGTGTACCCAGAAGCATTTATAGGGCTCTTAAAGTCTGTCTCTCAGCCACAATTGCCTGTGTAAGCCCCTCAAGGAGGCCCACACTATGGAAATGAAAGAACTACCAGGTGTGTGCACATTACTTCTAACGCCTACACTCTCACTCACTTCCCTCACATACCTGGAAAAGGAGCCTGATATTCTCTAAAGCAGTGGTCCCCAACCTTTTCTGAACTGCGGACTGGTTGGGGAGGTGGGGTCCATGCGGGGGGGGCACCCTCCCACGCTCGCGGGTGGGCATGGTACACATGTGCAGATGGGCGTGGCACGCTCGCGGGTGGGTGGGCCGCGCTCATGGGTGGGCGTGGCATGCTCGCACGCATGCACGGGTGGGTGCATGCATGTGGGCATGCGGGCGGGCAGGGAGTGTGGGCAGGGGGGCGGGAGATCTGTCTCTGTGGCCCGGTCCTGCGAAGGCCACGGACCGGCACCGGGCTGCGGACCCATGGGGACCCCTGCTCTAAAGTGTAGATTGGACACATTTCATCTCCAAATGTTTAGACTGTACAGGCCTGATTGCCAGTGTCTTCAGGTAGGGTTCTCAGGTGGCATTTTGATGCCATGTAACTTCATTGAGTGAAACGTCAGAGTCGAACATTGCCTCCATGGCCCTAGATCTTCTCACAAGCTGACTGCCAGCCAGCTACAGACATGTCAGGGTCCAACTATCCTGTTTCCTCGAAAATAAGACCTAAACTGAAAATAAGCCCTAGTATGATTTTTAAGGATGCTTGTAATATAAGCCCTGCCCCAAAAATAAGCCCCAGTTAAGTGAAACCCCGCCCTCCACCATTGTGCAGCATTGTGCAGCAACCAGAAGAAGATGACATGACTTTATTTGAATAAATGTAGATTGTTCTACATGAAAAAAATAAAACATCCCCTGAAAATAAGCTCTAATGCGTTTTTTGGAGCAAAAATTAATATAAGATCCTGTCTTGTTTTGGGGGAAACACAGTACATGCCCCTTTCAGAAAGCAGGGCTCCTCATCACTATATGTACATTTAAATCAGGCTGATGGGAGGAAGGAGGGAGTGGAAGAAGTGAATGCATCAGAAAATGAATCCGAAGAGAGACGTGAGATGAATCAAAGTCCATTACTACTCTGTGTTCATTTTGCCAGCCTCCCACAGTGTAATGCATGCTAATTTGTTGGTGCTATCTAAATATAGTCATTGGATGGTGGTGGGAACAAATAGAAAGAGACAGCTCTTGAGACTACATTCAGGAAATGTGGAAACCTCTGTACATTCTGAAGAGAAAAAATCAAGAGGGAATTTTGCAAGGAGTTCCAAGTCTTTTACGTGAGGCAACTTAGAAATGTGATTCCCTGGAGTGATAGCTGACGTCAGTCTGTCTGATTAATTTAGTTGCCATGGCACTGATACAGGTGGTATCTGAATTGAGGTCCCTAAGGTGTTAGAATTCAGCGAGGCATAGGTAAGGTAAATGTATGGCCAGGCTACAACATCTCAGACTGTACCCCAACAGAGAAACCTCCTCATACAGAAAACTTGTTGAGACTTTCAAACGGGCTATGACAACTCCTCCAGAGCTCATACTTTCAAAACAGAGCCTGTCCACACTGGCATGTAGTTATGATATATTGTTCCCTGATAGCACTGTTTGGCAAGGGAGGGAAAAGACCTTGTCTATTTGTGTTTCTACTTAAAACGATCCTTCCTTCCCCTTGAAGACCTGGTCCATATCTTTCTGACCCAGGGCTAGGGCATGCAATCTTTTAGGGAGGATTTATTGAGATGCAAAATAGCTCATTGTTCTGCCTTTGAAGAAGGGTATCAAGAGTTAAAAGAGATTGCACTGAAGATAAGAACCGTTTAAGCACTGCCCGGATTGTACCATATTTCACAGTGTGTCTAATGTTTGTATGACAGGACATAAGTTCCACAAGCTGCAGTGGTACGGCCCAAACCCTGGTTTATTGCCTTGAAGGAAGCCATATTCAGCATCAGTAAGGGTGCCCGCAGTTGCAGCAGTAGCAGTAGTGGTGACTCCCAATTCAAGCTGGGCTGAATGTACCAGAAGAGGTGCCCTTTCCACTGCACTATTTTTCTAATTTTAATGCTTATGTGCCAGCACAGGTTGTGACTTGTGCTGCTCCCTTGTGCTCTGTTGTTGGTGCTCAGAAATTATGGGTGAGATATGAGTATGTTTTGTCCCATAGGCCCATGGCTTGCAGTATTTAGATTTGTTTGGAGGTTTTTAAAACTAAGGGTTTTAGTAATTTCGGAGCGGGAAAGTAAAAATCACACACACATGTTTTTAAAGCAACTACAATGAGAATTTATCATTGGAGGGGTGGGGTCTTGTAACTATCACAGATTGATCTTCTAAAAGTAACTTCCCAGGCTGTATCCACTGCTTTGTTTCAGGAGAAATGAAGTCACTGGGGGAGCAGATCATAGATCTGCCACACCCTAGCCTGCCTGTTTTGTCCTTAGTCCTTTTTTCTTTTACTGACAGATTAAAATTCAAAAGCAAACTTTAACTTGGAAGAGGAATTGGTGGAAGGCCTTGTTTCTTCTCACAACTTTTTAGCAAACAAATGCACTCTGAATCATTTGGAACAGCTTCACATGCTTCAGTTTATTTAAATATTGATGATCTTTGGACCTAGCTGCATGTGTTTAGGTTGTGGCTTTTGTTGGTTGTGGTTGTTGTTGTAATATGTAGAGGAAGAGGAAGGGGGGGTAATTTTATAACCCCACTCTTCAATGTGACAACATTCCTAGATCTATTTACAACATGAATCTAAAACAAACAAGGGGGGGGGGGGTTGAAATGAAAAAGTAAAACTACAGGAATTAAAAACAAAGTACGCTTTCAGGAGGTTAAGGAATTCTATAAAGAGGAGGGAGCTCAGAATTGCAAACCTGTCATTCATAAATTGCAAAATGGGGAGAAAGAACCTGCAAAATATGTAGGAAAGGGTGAGGACACGTACAAAGGCCTGCTATCCATCAAATGGAAACTGTTTCCATGGATTCTCACATCAGGGACTGTAGCCGTTATTCCTGATATCATAGGCAAGGCTGTCTTTGGAAAGGCAAACCAGCCTCAGGCAAGAAACCAGGCTGCATGTAATAATGGTAACATTGTGACATCTAGTGGCCAAAGCACCAAAAGAATGCTACATTTGAGCCTAGTTCAATAATAATAACAATAACAACAACAACAACAACAACAACAACAACAACAACAACAACAACAACAACCAACAATTGTTCTATACATTACTAGGAGAAAATGCAGAGCAAAAGAAATTAGGCCTATGTAAAGATGATGCTCTCAAATTTTGGAAAGAAATGTAGGAAAGCCCAACTGGACATAACAAAAACGCCTCATGGATTAAAGACATTTGTAAAGAAACTCAAGGAAAACAAATGGATGATATTGTAATAACAACTGAAATGATTAAGAGGCAAGTAAAGGCTGTGAAAAATTGGAGTGCACCTGGTCCGGATAAGCTGCACGGATTCTGGTTAAAGCATCTAACAAGTCTCCATTAACGTATAACAGTGCAATTTAACCACTTACTTCAAAATTCTACAACTGAACACTGGATGACAACAGGCCACACATTCCTGATAATAAAAGATCAAAAGGGCAATGAACCCAGTAATTATCGACCAATTACATCCCTTCCAACAATGTTCAAGTTCCTCACAGGAGTACTTGCAAGAGCAATATATAATTACTTAACTGAAAACTGCCTATGCCCAACTGAACAGAAAGGGAACTTTAAAAAGTCAAGAGACACAAAAGATCAGCTGCTTATTGATAAAATGATGCTGAAGAATGCAAAAAGACGAAAAACAAACCTTAACATGGCCTGGATCGACTATAAAAAGGCATTTGACTCATTGCCACACAGCTGGATTAACACTTTCCTAAAAATGTTTGGGATTAGTAAAAACATTCAGAAGTTCCTCAAGAAAAACGTGGAAAAATGGGAAACTGTCTTAATGGCCCATGGTGAAGAAATGGGGGAAGTTAGCATCAAAAGAGGAATATTTCAGGGGGACCCCTTGTCACCTCTGCTGTTTAACATCTCACTAATCCCCTTGTCATTAATTTTAAATAAAACTGGATTGGGCTACCATATTTCACAACAAGCAGGAAAAATCCCCTCTTATACATGGATGACCTAAAATTATATGCAAAAAGTTCCACAGAGATAGAATCACTTGCTAAATACAGTGCAAATATTTAGTGAAGATATCCAAATGAAATTTGGGATTGACAAATATGCAGCTCTATCTATATACCGTGGCAAGATCCAAAAACTAGATAGAATAGAGTTAAAAATGGCCATATTATAAAATCACTCTCAAGTGATTAAAATTATAAATACCTTGCAATACTAGAAGCAGATAACATTGTGCACGCAAATGTTAAAGAACTGACAGAATTGGAATATATCAAAAGGCTGCAGAAAATCTGAAAATCAAAATTAAATGGTGGAAATACATTCAAAGCCATAAACACACAAGCCGTTCCAGTGATTAGATACCCAGCTGGAATAATAGATTGGACTCAAAACGAATTAGAAGAAGAAGGTCGCAAAACACAGAAACTAATGAACATCCAAAAAGTGATGTGGACAGATTATATTTACCACGAAAAATCGGAGGCTGTGGATTACTGCAAATACAGCAGGTAGTAGAGGAGAAAAAAAGAAGCCTAAATGATTATATTAGCACAAGCAGAGAAAAATTACTTAAGGCAGTGAAAATGGAGAATATTTTGAAAACAACAGAAACCAAAGCTCAATATAAGAAACAACAATTTGAAAATAAATTAAACAATTGGAAAAATAAATCACTACATGGACAACACCTCAGAAATATTGATGGAAAGCATGATAATAATTCAGCATGGGCATGGCTAAAACTTGGGACCCCTAAGAAAGAAACCAAAGGCTTGATTTTTGCTGCACAAAAACAAGCACTCCAAACCAATATGATGAAAGCTAAGATCCATGGAATTAGTGCTAACAGCAAATGTCGACTCTGCCAAGAAAAAGATGAAACTGTGTCACACCTCATCTGTGAATGTCCAAAGATTGCACAGAGTACAAAGTTAGATATGATAGTGTGGCACATTAGTGCTCTGGTCATTATGCAAAAAAATATAACTTGCCAGCCAAAAACCCCATGGGAACATCAGGCAGAGAAGGTGTCAGAAAATGAGGAAGTCAAGATCTTGTGGGATTTCTGGATCCAAACTGATAGATAACACACCAGACGTAGTGGTAATAGAACAAAGAAATGTCTGGATCATTTACATTGCACATTCCCACTAACCTATTGCTAGAGTTCTTTTTCCCACCCCTGGCTTGCCCTCCCCTCTTCCTGTTTGTTTCCTTCACTTCTTTTGTTTGTTAGTCTCTCTTCCCTTTCTTGACATCTGAGCATGCAGGAAGCATGGAGGGATCTTTTCCAGATGATAGAGACAATTTTTCTACTAACTGTAACTATAGACAGCAGCTATAAGTTATGATACCTTTATTTTTGCTTAAGATGCTTCCAGAATGATTTTAACATACAAAGTAGTACTCACCTTGAAAAGGGGTGGGCTACTTAGACTCAAGCTATTCTCTTACACTTTCTCTGTGCGGTTATTGTTTGTACCTGGTACTCTGCTAACTATAAAAAGAATTAACCAAATTTTTCAGTTGCTATTGATACCAACCCTTAGAGGCCATAGAGACTAGTCGAGTACCTGGGCCCCAACCCAACCCAACAAAGGAACTGGAGGAGGAAAAACGAAAAAGGAGCACATGTGATGAAAAGAGGAAAGATTGGGGCAGCACACAAACCTGTGAGAGTCTGACAATACCCTCCTTAAGGAGCATTAGCTGGCTGGAATCTGTCTAGAACAGTGTTCCCAACCTTTTCCCAACTGCGGACTGGTTGGGGGGCATGGCACGCTTGCGGGAGGGGGGTGGCACGCTCACGGGGGTGTGGCATGCCCGCAGTGGGGTGGAGCGCACTCACACGCATGCACGCAGCAGCACTTGTGGGTGGGCCGCTCGCACGCATGCGCATAGCGCACTCACAGGGGGCATTTGTGGGGGGGGCAGGAGATCTGTGTCCGGGGCCCAGTACAGCCTAGGCCGCGGACCGCTGCCGGGTCGTGGACCGGGGGTTGGGGACCCCTGGTCTAGAAGACCCAAATCAAGTCATGGACTGTGGACTGCATCAGCCCAGTGGGTGGAACTTGGGCTTGGATGAGAACTGGACTTTGTGGAGGACTAGAAATGCTAACGGTCTCCCTGCAAACTGTCAGGATGTGGCACCAGGCACCCAACCTTTCCTTGAACCCCATTCACCAGCTTGGATAAAGTCAGTTCCAGCAGCACTGAAAGTCTCAACTCTAAGTAATTCATGGCTGAGGAATGTCTCCCTGTCTTCTCCATCCTGGGCAAGGTGAGGGCACTCACAATGATACATGGTGACACAAGATCCAAAGCTAGCCACAGGCAATTTGCCATGTGTAATGATATACAGTACATCTCAAAAATTTCAAGAGATACATATCCAACCATTTGCATGGGTCTGGATAGATTTCACATAAACGGGGTTATACAGTAAACTCACTGGCAACATGGACAGAAGGCTGCTCCTATGCTTGATGCCAATGACTTTACATTTCCTTCTACAGTGCATAAGTGAAAAGAAGATCTCATTATTTTTGATGTCAGAAGTGAAGAATACGAGTTGCAGGAGTTCTGTTGCTTGTTCGCTACAACTCCTATTAGCGTTAAACCAGCATGTTTGAGGGAGATGTAGTCCAACAATATCTAGATGGCCACTGTTGCCTAACACAGCTTTATGTGCTAGGTAAAATTTCATCCCACCTAGATAATAAATCTGGAGATTTTAGTAGCTAGTTAAAGAAGTCATGCCTATGTGCAGCAGAACAACTATGGGAACTAGTCATCAAGCAGATTTACCCTGGGCTAGGTAACATTTGGACATTTCCTACTCAATTACTAATGGGCTGTGTTTGGGAAGACATTTTATTTGGTGAGGTATTTTTTTCTAGGCTGACCTTTGTTCTCCCTGACCGCATGGTCTGAGGGGGCGGGGGTTTAGCTTTAAATGAACACGAGCAGAAGCTCACGCCTAACGACGCGCAAAATTCTCTGATTCTATTTTTGACTCTAATCTGGTAAATAGTGAAGCCAAATAGCATTGCATACACCTGGGGGGCAGGAACGTTTTAGGGGTCGGATCATACTTCCACACTATTAGGGAGCAGGTCGGGTAGGTGGGGCTTGTCAGCCTTGGAAGGCAGCCCATCTAGGAGAAGGAAAACTCCAATTTCAAACCTCCACTGCCTTGTGGCTATATCCACTGATGGAAAAGGCTTCAGGAGTTAACCTCGAGGTTAACTATGTCAGCGACGTGGAGAGGGGGGATTTGCTGCTTGGGTAACAGCCTATCCTCCATATTATTTTACCCAGGCTTTGTGCTCTGGAGAGGACACTCCAGCTTCGCTTACAGTGTCGAAACAACACAGGAAGTAGCAGTTACCGGTTATAAGTCTTTGCTCGATTGGTGTAGAGCATGACGCCAGGGGCTACTTCTGATGGTGGGAGAGGTCATTGCACCTCACTAGGTAGCTACCGCCCGCCTTAAGCTGGGCAGTCCCCAGCCAGTAAGGTGCTACCTCGCCATGGTCTGTTAACCTCACGGGGTGCGTGGGGTTTAGGGTGAAAGCCGACAAGCAGATTGATAACCCTGCACCATGCAACAATCATAAGAAAACTTCTGCCCTAAAGTTGGGCACCTGGAATGTTCGGACAATGACCCCTGGCTTTTCTGACAACGGCTTTTCTGAAGACCTGCAGGAAATAGATGACGTGCGCAAGACAGCTGTCATTGACATGGAACTAAGTAGACTGCAGATGGACATTGTTGCCCTGCAAGAGACGAGATTGCCAGACTCGGGATCTGTCAAAGAAAAAAACTTCTCATTCTGGCAGGGAAAACCATTGAATGAGACCAGGGAACATGGTGTTGGCTTTGCAGTCAGAAATACTCTGCTGAGATCCATTGTTCCACCTACTGTGGGGAGTGAAAGAATCCTGTCTCTGCAGCTCCACTCATCAGCGGGACCGGTCACCCTTATTAGTGCATATGCACCAACACTGTCGTCCACAACAGAAGTGAAAGACAAATTCTACGACGATCTGGCAGCTACTATCAAAAAAGTCCCTGAGAGAGAGCCACTGTTCATTCTTGGAGACTTTAACGCTAGAGTTGGTGCTGATCACAATTCTTAGCCCACTTATCTAGGCCGTTTTGGCATTGGGAAGATGAACGAAAATGGCCAACGCTTGCTGGAGTTTTGCTGTTATTATGGTCTTTGTGTCAGCAACACATTCTTTAATACGAAGCTTCAACACAGAGTTTCCTGGAGATATCCAAGATCCAAGCATTGGCATCAGCTTGATTTGATTCTCACTAGACGTTCTAGCCTTCCTAGTACTGTATTACGATCACACGCAGTTATCAGGGTGCTGATTGCAATACTGATCACTCCCTGGTGTGTAGTAGAGTAAAACTGCAAATAAAGAGATTGTATCACACGAAAAAGGAAGGAAGACCACGTATTGACATCAGCAAGACTCGCGATCAGAGAAAAGTGGAGGAATTTGCCCAAGTGCTTGAGGAAACTCTTCCAGGCCCGGCTGGTGCAAATGTACCTGAACGATGGGAACATTTCAAGAATGTTGTTTATAACACCACCCTGTCCACATTTGGCAAGAAGACCAAAAAGACGGCCGACTGGTTTGAAGCCCATTCGGAGGAGTTGATGCCAGCCATCGAGGAAAAGAAGAGAGCTCTAACAGCATACAAAGCCTGTCCTAGTGAGTACAACTTGCAGGCTCTTCAAGTCCAACAGGCTGCCAGGAGATGTTCCAGCGATTATTGGCTTCAGCTTTGCTCTCAGATACAGGTAGCGGCGGACACAGGTAACACCAAGGGAATGTATGACAGTATCAAGCAGGCTTTAGGTCCAATACAGAAGAAATCTGCTCCCTTGAAGTCTGCTACAGGCATGATCATCCAAGACCGAGCACAGCAGATGGAACGCTGGGTGCAGCACTACTCTGAGCTATATTCCAGAGAGAATGTAGTAACCGAAGAGGCATTAAATAACATTGAGTGCCTGCCTGTCTTGGAAGAGTTGGACAGCGAACCAACTTTAGCTGAAATAAAAACGGCCTTAGATTCCCTTGCTGTCATGCTGAAGCACGCTTTTGGAACTGTTACAGAAGGTGTCTATCTCCGGACTAGATCAGATGGAAAGCTCTTTAATCTCTCTAGATTGAGAGCAAAGACCAAAGTCCAACTGAAATGCATGTGGGACTTCCCCTTCGCCGATGATGCAGCTGTTGTTGCCCACTCTGCTGAAGACCTCCAACAACTCATGAATCATTTTAGCAAGGCCTGCCAAGACTTTGGACTAACAATCAGCCTGAAGAAAACACAAGTCATGGGCCAGGGTGTGGACTCACCTCCCTCTATTACCATCTCCACGCAAGAATTGGAGGTTGTTCATGACTTTGTGTACCTTGGCTCAATGATCTCTGAAACTCTCTCCCTAGATGTCGAGCTGGATAAACGCATTGGCAAAGCAGCTACCATGTTCTCTAGACTCACAAAGAGAGTATGGCTCAATAAGAAGCTGATGGCATATACCAAGATCCAGGTCTATAGAGCCTGTGTCCTGAGCACACTCCTGTACTGCAGTGAGTCCTGGACCCTTTGTGCACGGCAGGAGAGGATGCTGAACACGTTCCATATGCATTGTCTCCGACACATTTTTGGTATCACCTGGCAGGACAAAGTTCCAAATAGAGTAGTCCTAGAACGAGCTGGAATTTTTAGCATGTATACATTACTGAAACAGCAACGTCTACGTTGGCTTGGGCATGTCATGAGAATGGCTGATGGTCGGATTCCAAAAGATCTCCTGTATGGAGAATTAGTGCAGGGAAATCGCCCCAGAGGGAGACCACAGCTGCGATACAAGGATATCTGCAAGCGGGATCTGAAGGCCTTAGGAATGGACCTCAACAGATGGGAAACCTTGACATATGAGTGTTCAGCCTGGAGGCAGGCGGTGCATCATGGCCTCTCCCCTTTTGGAGAGACACTTGTCCAGCAGGCCGAGGCAAAGAGGCAGTCCCAAAACCAGCAAAATCAGGGAGCTGGACAGGGGACAGACTGTTTTTGTCTTCAGTGTGGAAGGGATTGTCACTCTCAAATTGGCCTTCTCAGCCACACTAGACGCTGTTCCAAGTCCTCGATACAGAGCACGTTACCATAGTCTCTCGAGACTGAAGGATGCCTAATCTAACTAATGGGATTGCAGCAATTCTTGACTTAGTTATCTTTTCTTCTTTGCAATTTTCAATCTGAGTCTTTGTTGCATTGAGACAATAATGTTATGCTCTTGTGTTAGTTGGTAATGAGGCCTCCGAGTCAAATTTTTGCTCCCTACAGACATGACCCTGTAGGATTTAGCCATCAGACTTGGTTGAGTATTGGAGTCTGTTTCTAGGGCTGAGGCTGCCATGTTGTAATGGGAGTGAACTGCTGCTTCTGAAAAACTTAGGTTGGCTTCAGAGTAGAACTTCATTTCCAGATCAGAGTTCGGCATACCCCTTGAGACAGATTCACTCTGGGAGAGGGGGTTGTTGGAGGATGGAGTTTGACCAGGTGAGTGCTGGCTACTGGTGGACACACCAGTCGTAGCTGGGCAATACCATGAGCTCACAGGTGTAGTTGAGAAATGGATGGGAGGAGGACTTTCATACTCTGTCTGTGCCATTGACTT
Source organism: Intellagama lesueurii (assembly GCA_037013535.1). Lineage (NCBI taxonomy): Eukaryota > Metazoa > Chordata > Lepidosauria > Squamata > Agamidae > Intellagama > Intellagama lesueurii. Next base: position 36,368,790 of record JBAJHW010000001.1, read on the forward strand.
CTGGCTAGGTGATATCACTATAGAGCTGTGTGGTGTGACCACTTCCACAGCACTCTTGAAGGTCTCCAGCACACGCTCATTCTTGTGCTTCTCTTTCTTCTGCCGTGACTCCTCCAGCTTTAACTGACGTCGCTGGTCACGTACCATCTGGTTCCGTGTATCCACTAAGCCTCTGTGAAGCAACAGAGAGAGGATAGGCAGGTGACAAATAGAACATTGTAAAGCTGAAGGCCTGTAGTCCAAGATCATTTAGCTTTGTCCACTAGGGCTGTGGTCTCCAAATAGTGAGTCACTACTACCAAATTGTGGGAGTGGATTGCAGGGATGGATAGACATGTAAGGGAGCTTAGATAGATAGATATTTTGGCAGGCAGGTAGATAAGGACAGACAGACAGAGGTTTTGACAAATGGTAGACACAGTAAATGAACAGAATATTCTGGATAAAAAAGGCATATCTATCAATGCATCCTCTCTGTAAAATAATAATGGTTATGGTGATGATAATGATGAGACTGTTTGGAAGCAGTATAGGGTCTGCCACCCCATGGCATGGAACTCTTCTGTTGTCTGACTTTTGTGATAATGTTTTGAATGTTCTCCTTTTCCAGGCAACAAAACTGTCCCATATTTAGGAATACAGAGAACTGTTTGTTGTGTATTGTTCATTTAGCCCTGCACCATCAATGCTAACTAGCAGTAGCTGTCTGGGGTTTAAGGCAGAAGTCATGGCCTCACCTGAAGATGTCAAAGACTAAATATGGATCCTTCTATGCACAAAGCAGGTGCTTTACCACTAAAGCATTCCTATAGCTTTACCTGGAGGAAATCAGGCCTATCCTATAGAAGGTTTTGTCTCATGTGTAGGACTGGTGCTGCAAACAAATAACAGGAGGGACTAAATCTCAGAAGTGGAATAGGAAGGGAGAAAAGTAGTTTCTCTTCTCCTAGAAAAGAAACTATTTGGGGTCTACCTAAGAATACAAGAACAGCCCCACTGGATCAGATGCCAAATCCATTAAGTCCAGCACATCATCTCCCACATGGACCTGTCAAATGCTCTGTGTCTTCTGGCACTGTTGCTCCGCCAACAGCTGGTATACAGTGGCCTATTACTCCTGAATCTGGAGGTTCTATTTAGCTCACAAATAACCACTGATAGAACCATTGTCCACAGATTTGTTTAAAGCTAACTGAGCCAGTACCACATGTCACCCCATATATTGTAGCAATTAGTCCCAGAAATGATGGTATTCCTATGCTCTAAGCTGGCAAATGAAGAGACCTTTTGTTTCAAAATATTGGAATTTCAGCACCTATCTTTGTAGCAAGATAGCCAGGTAGACGGAGGTGAGTCCCCCTTCCTGTCTTTATAAGTGATTACTTGCTGGTGTATAGTTTAATAATCTTAGAACTGCAGCGCTGGAAGGGACCCTATGGATCATCGAGTCTAGTCCCCCGTCAAGGAAACACAGTGGGGAACTGAACTCCCAACCTCTACCTAAACCACTGAGCTATCCAGCAGCTGAAGCAGAGGGGACCACCTTCAGCAGGGCCAAAGTCCAGTTTTCTGCCCTGGAATCCTCTGAGAACTCCAGTTCCAGTTCTGAATAACTGTCATTTTTTGGTGCTACATCTTGAAAGAGGAGTGGACTCTATCCTATTTGAAAGGTACTGAGAGTGGAATCTGATTAGCCAGGATGACTGAGGGCTAGCTGATCTGTGCTAAACCCAAGGGAAGCTGGAAATCATTTAAGACCACCCGCATCTTGGCCTGACTTTGTGCTGGCATTGTGTCTGTATCCTTGGGTGAGAGGAGGCCCGAGTCTGACATAATTCACCTCCTCCCATGCTTTGTGCCTCTTTGGCTGGCAGGGCAGTTTTGTTGGCATATACCTCTCTACCAGTTCATTGACATTTGATCTCAGAAGGGAGTTCCGTGACACAAGGGCAGTTCTGCTGGCAAAATGGAATTTCTCCCTGTTCCCCTTCTCCTACAGCTAGGGCATTTTTGAGTTAGGTTGCATTATTAATAGCTACAGGGCTTGTCCACACAACCCTTTTGGAGCAGGCTGGTGCAGGCTAAACAATAATGTTTGAAATAAGCACAGTCCTCTTGGGCTGGGCTCTGATACTTGCATGTATGAAGCTGGTCTACTAACAAAACAGCAACTTCATCTGTAACTATGGAAACCACCTCCAACAAAGTGATTTCTATTGCCACTTATGTCAGAGTTTAGCTCAGTCAGCATGCTATTCTGGTGAGGTTTTTTTTTTTCTTATATGCTCATGTTGTATGTTCTGTTTGCTTTTCCTCTGAATAAACATATTTTTGCATTATTTAAGATGCTTCTTTGAGTTTTTCAGAGAGTCTTGATTTTCTGTGGGTCTCATCTCTTGATACCATACTAGTATGGCATGTACAATATCTGTGAAGAGGAGGGCTACTAAAGGTCAAACTAGACATTAAGGAAAATAAAGAGGTTACTTACCTGTAACTCTGGTTCTTCGAGTGGTCATCTGTGAATTCACACCAATGGGTTAAGTCTGCGCCTGCGCAGAGGTCTCGGAATATTCTAGAGCTGAAAGTTCGCTAGGACCACCGCCCTGTAACCCACGTGGTTCGCCCGTCCTAGCGATTACCTCAGTTCCCCAAAGCCGCTGCTGCTCAAAGAGAGAGACAGACGTGACGGACAGAGGGAAGGACGGGCGGGAAGTGTGAATTCACAGATGACCACTCAAAGAACCAGAGTTACAGGTAAATAACTGCTTTTTCTTCTTCGTGGTCTCTGTGAATGCACACTAATGGGTGACTAACAAGCTTACCTCACAGGTGGAGGGACGTCATGACAAGACTGAAGAAAGAACCGCGCGTCCATAACCCGCATCCGCCTTGGCACACATGTCCAGACGATAGTGGGATGCGAAGGTGGATGGGGTTGACCAAGTGGCAGCCTTGCAGATATCCGGGATTGGAACACCTCTCAGGAAGGCATTGGAAGTTGCCAGAGCCCTGGTGGAATGAGCCTTGACATTGTCTGGAAGAGGCTTCTTGGCAAATTGATAAGTCAGATGTATGGTTTGCACGATCCATCTTGATATGGTTTGCGGATAAATTTGCTCTCCTCTGTGAGGTGGGTGAGGAGATATAAATAAGCGCTTGGACTTCCGAAAGGAAGCAGTCCTCTTAACATAGAACGCAAGAGCACGCCGTACATCTAAGAGGTGGAGTGATCTCTCAACGACTGTAGATGGTTTGGGAAAAAAGGTAGGCAAGATGATTGGTTGTCGAACGTGAAAGTCAGTAACTACCTTGGGAAGGAAAGAGATGTCTGGATATAGGGTGACCTTATCTGGGTGGAATTGTAGGAACGGAGGGTCAACGCAGAGAGCTGCAAGCTCTGACGCTCTGCGGGCAGAGGTGATAGCCACGAGAAACAAGACCTTAAATGACAGTAAACGCTCTGACGAGTTGATGAGGGGTTCGAAGGGAGGAAGTGACAGACGCCTCAGGACAGTATGTAGTGACCATTGAGGCGTGGGGGGTGGTCTTGGGGGGTTGAGATGGGCCACCCCACGAAGGAATCTTTTCAGGGTAGGATGTCGAAATAATAAGGCAGCATCTGAGTCTTGCAGTTGGTGCGCCACGATAGCTGACATATATACCTTGATTGTGGATAAGGATAAATGACGATCAAATAAGTAGGAGAGGAAGAGCAATACCGCTCGAAGATTAGTCGGTGCAGTGGGAAGGTCATGTTTTTGAGCAAATTTTTGAAAAGCCAACCATTTATAGGAATAGAGCTGATTTGTAGCGGGTTTCCTGGAGTGAGAAAGGATAGTGTTTAATGAGGTAGGATTCTCCAAGCCGTCAAATGTAGGGATTGTAGGTCGGGATGGAAGGTTTGTCCGCGGTGTTGTGTGAGGAGATGAGGGAGGCAAGGTAGATGGGTGAATTGGGACGTCATGGAGGTCAACATTGTGAACCAAGGTTGTCTCGGCCAATACAGGGCAATCAAGATTGCATTGGATCGATCCTGCCGCAGCTTGACAATGGTTCGCAGGAGGAGTGGTATTGGAGGGAAGAGGTAGAGGAGGTGGATGGTCCAAGGTACCATGAGGGTGTCTCCTAGGGATCCCAGGCCAATCCCCGCCCTTGAAAAATAGCTGGTGCACTTTTTGTTCGTTTCCGTCGCAAATGTGTCTATGTCGGGTTGACCCCATTCGTTGCAGACTTGGAGAAACACGTCTTGATCGAGGGACCACTTGTGCATCTGGGAAGTTCGTCTGCTCAGATGGTCTGCCCAAGCATTGTCTTGTGTGGCAATGTGAACTGCCATTGGAAAAATGTGATGGTCCAGGCACCAGTCCAAGAGTTGGACAGTTAGGTAGAGGAGGGGAAGTGAATGTGTGCCTCCCTGTTTGTTTATGTAGTATAGTGCTGTGGTGTTGTTCATGGTGACCTGGACTGCAGTGCCTGCAATGATTGGTAGGAAGGCACGGAATGCCTTGAAAATGGCTAGTAACTCGATTGTTGATATGGAGGAGTTTTTCTTGTGGGGACCATGGTGCATGCACGTAAAGGTCCCTGCAGTGTGCCCCCCAACCGACGGGGCTGGCGTCGGTTGTCACCTGAGTTGTCAATAGGAGAGGTGCAAAGGGTCGGCCGAGGAAGAGATTGGAGGGCGTGATCCACCACTCGAGCTGGTAAGCAAGTAACTTGTAGGCGCATGGTGGGTGCGTCGAGAAGTGGGTCAAACAGAGACAGGTACCAGGCCTGCAATGAGTGCATTTTCAATCTCGCATGTTGGATGACAGAGGTGGTGGAAGCCATGAGGCCGAGAAATCGTTGTGCTTGATGGGCAGTCACAGCCGCGTACGGGTGAAAATGGTCCACAAGGGCGTGTATCTTGACTGCGCGCTCCCGGGGAAGGAAGGCTCTGGCGTGATGAGAGTCGAGCACTGCACCTATGTAGTCTACCCTTTGAGAAGGAGTCAATACTGATTTGTTGTGATTGACCTTGAGGCCAAGGTCAGATAGAAGAGACAGAGTAACTGCAATGTCCTTGAATGCCTGGGCTTGGGAGTAAGCTACTAGTAGCCAATCATTGAACACCGAGATTCCGAGTGTGTGAAGATGTGCTGCTACAGGGGCCATACACTTCGTGAACACTCTGGGTGCTGTCGACAAGCCGAATGGTAGGGCGTTGAACTGGTAGGTAGTGTGTCCGAGGGAGAAATGGAGAAATTTGCGGTGGTCGTGTCTGATGGTTATGTGGAAATAAGTATCGCTCAGGTCGATGACCGAGAACCAGTCTCCCTGTTGGAGCAAGGGAAGGATGCGTTCCAGAGTCACCATACGGAAGCGCCATTGAGTGATGAAATAGTTGAGGTCCCGAAGGTCGAGGATGGGACGCAAGGAATTGTCTCGTTTGGGGACGAGGAAGTATCGGGAGAAAATACCCGGGTTGGATGAATTTGGAGTGATGCGTGATATGGTGGATTTTGAAAGTAGAGAATGGATTTCCAATTTGAGAGCGGTAGAGGGAGAGGTGAAGATAATCCGAGGAGGTGGAAGAGATAGGAATTCTATAGCATAGCCTTTTGCGATGATTGACAAGACCCAAGAATCTGTAGTGATGCGCGCCCACGCTCGAAAGTATGGGGCGAGACGGGTGGTGGGAGTGGAGGACAGGATGAGAGATAAAGGGGTCGGGAAGTCAAAGGCTCTGCTTGCCCTTCTTGTCAGGATGCCTGAAAGACTGCCGAGGGCGCTGACGCTGGTTATGTTGACGAGGCTGGTATGAAGACGATTGTTGAGGAAGATACCGTTGCTTGTCTGGGAAAGGTTTGTATTGTTGGAACGGGTACTGACGTCGCCCTTGGTAGCGTTGAGATCTGTAATAAGGTTGAACATTATAAGAACGAGCTGTTTTCCTCATTTTTTGCAGATTGTCCAGGATGTCATCAGTTTTATTATCGAAGAGACCAGAACCATCGAAAGGTAAGTCCTCGATGCGCATTTTGGAGTCTTCTGAGTTGTTCGCCGAATGTAGCCAAGCGTGTCTTCGCAAGGCTACTGCAGTGACCATATGTCTGGATGCTGCTTCTGTGATGTGACGAGCAGTGATCCTCTCCTGGCGGGCTAAGGCCATGGCCTCTTGATGAAAGGAGAGGCCTCTAGGTTTGAGCTTTGCCGGAGCTGCTTGTAGGGATGGAAGAGCCTTGTTCCAGAGGAATTTGTGGTATGCCCCCATAGCTGCTAGGTAGTTTGCAGCTCGGAAGGTAAATGAAGCCAGGGAGTAAACTCTACGGCCAATAATATCCAGCTTTCTACCTTCTTTATTATTTGGGGTAACGTTAGAACGATTGCGCGATCGTGACTGAGTAGTGTCTACAATCACTGAGTTAGGTGGTGGATGTTTAGACAGAAATTCAGTGTCTGTTCCATGAGTCTTGTAAAGATTTTTGACTCTTCATGAAATTTGTGGTACTGAAGAGGGCTTGGTCCAGGATTGCTTGATGAGTTTCATCAATGATGGAATAAACCCCATGCGAAGGGGGGGTGTTTGGACTTCATCGATGTCCTGGTATACCTTGTCTGATTCAGACTGGGTAGGTTGGTGGACGTCGAGGTCCATGGCCTCGGCGATATGTTGGACCAAGTGAGAATATGACGCGAAATCCTCTGATGGGGAAGGAGGATTGGCGTCTGCGATATCTAAATCCAGAGTTGCAAGATTGGGTGGTGATTCTTGAAATGGTGAGGAATCAGAGGACTCAGAGTCCGAAGATTGATGGGAAGAGGAGGATGTAACCGTATCAGGAGAAGGCTCGACACGACGTTTCGAAAGCCTGTCACCATGTTTCTCCAGTACTGGTAGAGAAAGTATGTCTGGTTTTCTCTTCTGAGACTTTGTAGCGTGCACGGTATCAGGAGGTGGTCCTGTGTAAGTTGTAGTCATCTGTACCGAAGAGGATCGGTTCTGAGATGGAGCTGGTATGGAGCGGCTGGAGGACTTTGGCTTCTTCGGTACCGGTGGAAGCGGGGGTAGCAGTTGTGTGCCGCTTGTGGTGCCCAGTACTGGGCTTCGGTATCGGAGCGGGGAGACTGTCGGTGTCCGATGGTTCACCATAGTAGTCTGGCTGGTACCGAGGAGACGAAGAGGCAGATAAGTCGGATGGGTATGGGTAGTGATATCCATACCATACACGGGGATCGATGAAATGCTCCATACCGTAGTGCCAGTACCGACGGTGGTGGTGGTATGACCTAGGTGGTGGCTCGAGGTACACCGGAGGCTCATAAAGAGTAACATGCTTGGGCCAATGACGACGAGCCCTTGAGCCTGGCGATACCGGCAGTCCCAACAAAATCAGAGGCTGATATTCAACGGTATCAGATCAGCCAGTATGATCGGTATGGTGGAGTTTCGCTTTCTTCTTTTTGGTAGCGACTGGATCGGGAATGGCCATCGATCCAAACTCACACACCGATGCAGAGCCAGCCAAAGATTTGGGGCTCAAGCAAGCCGAATACTGTAAAGCAGTTACCTCAGCCAAGGTATCTGCCCAGGATGGAGATCTGGCGAGTATAGGAGAAGGCGGCTGTCCCGAAGGCAGCGGGATGGACTCCCTGTTGGTATCAAGCTTGATGGTAGGGTGGCTCTGTACCGATGAAAGCCGTACCGAAGGTTGCGTTTCCACTAGCGGCTTCTTCGATTTCTTTGGGTTGGTACTTGTGGATTTCGGTACCGATTTCGATGTCGGGGTGGAATGTGTTGTGGAGCCAGACAATTTAGATTTGGACGGTTTAGATTTAGCCTTTGGAGATTGTAGCAGTGAGTCCATGGCTGAGGAAGCCGGTAACTGGGGAGCTTGAGAACTGTCCATTTTGGCTAGTCGAAGGGATTGTTCCCACATAAATTATCTAAGCCGTTGCTGCCAAAGTTTAATGGCCTGCTTGGTGAAGTTTTTACAGTTGGGGCAGCCGGATGGTTAATGGGATTCTCCGAGGCAGAATAGACAAGCGTCGTGTCCGTCGGAGACAGGCAGTTTGTTTGTGCAAGAAGTGCACTTTTTGAAAGGGCCTGTAGGGGCCATAAAAGGCAGGAAAAGGAACAGGGAAGGGGGGGGTAACGATAAGATGAATCCAAATGATTTAACAAAGAAAGATTGTTTTTATTATTATTTTTAGAGGTAGCCAATTTGTGAATAGAATCAAATAGAAGTACGAATGATTTAACGCAGAACGATCTGTTTCCTTTCAGAAGAACCAATTTGACCGAGCGAAGCTCTAGAGATGAGACCTCAGCAGCGGAAAAAAAGGAACTGAGGTAATCGCTAGGATGGGCGGACCACGTGGGTTACGGGGGGGCGCGGTCCTAGCGAACTTTCAGCTCTAGAATATTCTGAGACCTCTGCGCAGGTGCAGACTTAACCCATTAGTGTGCATTCACAGAGACCACAAAGAAGAAGCATATGTCCTTACAATGAACCAACTTTCCCTCCCACAACAGGGTTCCTCAGAAATACAGGCCTCAGCAATCAGATTAACTAATACAGTGGTGCCTCGACTTACGAACGTCCCTACTTACGACCATTTCGACTTATGAAAAGATCCGGTCGCAAAATGTTGCTTCGACTTGCGACCGGAGCTTCGACTTACGACCGGGGAAAAAAATGCAGGGAAGGCGGGGAAAGCGGGAAATTTGAACTGCTTTCAGTTAACTGTTGGTCAGCGAAGAGGCTGCTTCTCTGTACCTCATTCGCCCCAGCGGTTAGAGAGTGTGGATACGGAGAGAGACTTCGGACTGCCTGGCACTGCCTGGTACTGCTTGGTACTGTACTGTACTGTATTTTTTTTGGCTTTTTTTAATTTTTGCTTTTTGGATTTTTTACTTTCTTTTTTAAAACAGAGAGACTGCCTGTTCTGGGTGAGTACTGTATTTACTGTACAGGGTTTTTGCAGCGTGGGTTTGGGCTGGGGGGGTTATGTTTCTGTGCTCTGATGGGTCTTGCAGTGTGGGTTTAAAATGTGAAAATTAGACTAATTTTAAAATGTAAAATTTATTTATTTATTTTTGCATTCTGTGGCTCCTAGGGTTTGTGTACTGTGACCTCTCTTTTGTTTTAAAATGTGTGGGTTTAAAATGTGACTCCAAAGTCTTTTTGTTTTAAAATCAGAAAATTTTATGTGAGGGGCTGTGGTTGCAGGCACGGTGTAAAATGGGGTTTAGACTCCAAAGCTGTGGTTGCAGGCATGGTGTAAAATGGGGTTTAGACTCAAGTTTCCCCCCCCTCCCATTGTCTTCTCTCTCTCTCTCTCTGCTCTCTTTTTGTGCTGAGGGGGGTCTGTTTGCTGGAATAATGGTTGCTGGATTCTGTGGTTCCTAGGGTTTGCGTACTGTGACCTCTCTTTTGTTTTAAAAGGTGTGGGTTTAAAATGTGTTTGGTTTTAAAAGATGTTTGGTTTTAAAATGTGCAGTGTTTGGTTTAAAAAGTGTTTGGTTTAAAAGGTGTTTTGTTTAAAAGGTGTTTTAGACTCGAAACTCTTCCCCCCCCCATTGTCTTCTCTCTCTCTATCTTCTCTCTTTTTGTGCTTAACAGCACAAACCTTTGTCTGAGGGGTCTGTGTGCCCCAGTGATGACCTTCTTTCTTTCCTCTTTTCCCCATTGTTCCTTCCCTCCCTCCCTCCTTTCCTGCCCTTTTTTTAACCTAAGTCATCTTAGGTTAAAAGAAGAAAAATTCCTCCCCTAGTGGTAGAGGATGGATTAACCGCTTTTGCATTAGTTCCTATGGGAACGAATGCTTCGACTTGCAACCGCCGCCTCTAGATACAACCAAAAAACAGATTAATCGGGTTTCAATGCATTTCAATGGGAAATGCTGCTTCGATTTACAACCATTTTGACTTACGACCATCTTCTGGAACGGATTATGGTCGTAAGTCGAGGCACCACTGTAAAGCCCAGTTTAGTATTGCTATGGTACATATATTTAGTGGGGTTACTTATGATGCTGTCTACTTCTTTTAATGCCATGCAATTTTCTGGATGTGCTTCCCATGCAGAAGAGGGAAAAGCACACCATTACCTGATCACAAATATAGAAGAACAAGAATCACACACACACATACACAAAATTTAAATGAAAATGCATAAAAGAACAGACATTCAGGTGGGAGAATCAACAAGTTGCTTTGTCCTCTCTTTACATTTAAGACTACAATCCTATATACATTCTATAGGATTCAGTCTCCTGAAAAAATCCACATCTTACATCTGAGTAAATACACAAGCTATACACTGAAAATATGGAGTGCTCCCATACTGGAGCTGTATAGCAGGAAAGTACACTGTTGCTGAAGGCTTAAGTAAAGAAATTGCAAGATGGCACAGACCTGGGGGATATTGTTGTGCCATTCATCATGCCCAGAGCTGATTTTTTTTTAAAAAAATCTACTTTCAAAATGTGCATCATTTCATACAAGTACTGCAGTTGATTCTGTCACTTTACAACAGCATGACTGACATTGCCCATGAATATTAGAAGATGATTATGAATAAAATGAAAGGGAGAGCCTAAAATGGCAGGAGCCCAAGTGGGAGAGTCATGTTGTGTGCTTTTAGTAACATCAAGGGAATAGCTAATAGATACTCATCAAATGTACGTCATTCCACATGATAATATAACAGCAGCAAATGTTCTGCCTGTGGGTGAAAATTATACTTTTTTTCCTGGGTACAAGATTTTGGACCCTATTGCTCCTTCTTTGGAGATACACAAATCAGCCAGTGTTGCAGTACTTTTTATTGTTCTAAGTTAAGAACTTTGATTTATTGGAGAGCTTCTCTAGGTCCAGGGCTTATCTGCAGCCCACCCCCAGGCATGCGCTGTCTTAACTTTCTGCCTTCCATCTATCACCAGCTGACCTGACTTCTGGACCTGCTTAGTGCTCTTCCTCTTCCTTCTCCTCCTTAGGCTTCTCTTCTGGTTCCTGAATTTTAAAATGACTAATTTGAAAGATGAAGAGGGGAAAAATTAGAATTAAGAAATGTTTTGTGACTTCCCTCCACCCCAAATTTACCTCATGTTAGGTAACTGAAAAGAACACAAGGAACACGAGTGCCCTTGGGAAATGCTTCAAATCCTTCCAAGCCTTGAGGGTTTGCAGGTGTTGATTTCGAACCCACAGTTATAGGGATCTTTGTCATTGTCACACCTGGAATTCGACTTTTAAGATATCACAACTACAAATACACAAAAATCTCCACTGTCGCTGTGTGCTCATCTTTCAGTCCACCACTAGGAACAGGATGTATATTATCAGCATAGAATGCTGTGTTATAATGAGCCAGACCATTACTCCATCTAGCTTGGCATTATCAAAACTGACCAGAACCCACTCTCTCGAGGTCTGGAAGCCTTTCCTTACACTAGCTGAAGATGCTGAAGATTGAAATTGGGATCTTATGCATTCAAGTATTTGCTGAGCTATGTTCTCTCCTACCAGGTTTGCTACATGCTATAAACCAACACATGTTGGCCATTAGGTTGAAAGCAGTCTGAACAAGACAGCAAACACATATGGCACATAGGTTGAAATCCTGTTGCACAGCTTTGCATGTGAAATGGTGATAATGTCAGCAGCAGCAGTAAAATCACAACTGAGTAAATACAAACTGATGCTGACTAAAGGCAATGTTGTGGTTAGCAACTAGTACACAATGTGACAGTCAGATGCACCCCAAAATCACCAAAGGTAACCTTTAAGGAGCCTCATGGCACAGTGGTTAAACTGCAGTAATGCAGTGAAGCCTCTGCTCACAACCCGAGTTTGATTCCGATGGGTTCAGATAGCCAGCCAGCCATCCTTCCCTGCAACCATTACTTGAAAGTAAGGGAAAAGGAGTAATGGATGGGAAGGGCAGGTAGTGATCCTTGTTATGGAATCATTCTGACGTGTGAATTATGATGTATTTTGCAAAATTACTACTCAGACTTTTGATGTTTTGTACTATTTGACTGTGAAGTACCTTTCCATATTATTATTTTTTTAGAAAAGTGTTTGAGAAATGTAGTAGTATAAAGCTTTAAATGAGAAAGCAGCTTCACAGTAAACCATAAAAGAATCAGGAGAGGTGGGACTAGAGGAATGAAGGAACTTCAGAGGGAGGACCAGAAGGGGATTGTGGGCTGGCATGTGATTTGCATTGCATTCAGTATGAAAGGTGAACTCCTGAATCAATCTGCAGCCCCTGAGTGAGCACCGATTGCAATTTCAGATATAATACAAGCTGCAAATCAAGTGCAGTGTAGTTGCTGCCTCAGACAATTTAAGAGCCTGCACTAGATGAATAAAGACATTAGAAAAAGCATGTTGGCCCTAAGCCCTTCTTTTGAAATGCTTTGGCCATTAGGTTTGGTGAGTTTGACTTCCTGTTTTTGAGCAATTCCCTTTCTTTTCCTAGTTGTGAACAGTTACTGCTTATGGACAAATAAAGACTGCACTGGAAGTGGCAAAACCCTTGCCCTACTGAGTATATAGTTTTTGTATTAAAGATGTTTCTTGGTTGGGCTATTAGCTGGTTTTTACTTTCATTGAACATAATGGATGACACGGGGTGTCCTTCATGATCCCTGTTCCAAAGAAAGAGATGCATCCCCTCACAAGGGAGCAAAATGTCCCATTACAACAATCTATCAAAAGACTTTAGGATGAAATGGACTATACCTCTGAATTAGTTAATATAATTGATCAATTAATTAATGTAATAAATAATCAATTATAAATCTACTTCAAAGAGAGGTGTTCTATACCACCTCAATCTCCTTTACTAAAGAAGATATTAAAGCAGATAGTACCTACTATGTCTGGGACTGTACAATACACAAAATATGATACACCTGTACAGAAAAAGGACATTAAAGTAGCTGGTTTGTAACCCTTTTAGAGGAGGTTTGTATAATGTGAGAAATATTGAGCATTTAAATGGGAACATGTGGCTCTGTTGCCTGGCTAAAGGGCTTCTTGTATCTGGCTAATATTAGTTCTACGGATGAAAAACTAACTCACAATAATCAGGCTTTTAAAGCAAATTATCTAGTTAATGGGCTGCAAGACTTTTATCAAAATGTATGCATATTTTTCATCTCCTGACATCAGGAAGAAATACAAGCAACAGATTCTTCGCAGAAATATATACATACAATTAAAAATGCACATATCTGAAAAATCCACACAAACTTTAAACAACAGAAAAAAGCAAGTAAAAGTGCATACATCATGAAAAAAATGTGCCCATTTAAGAAAAACACATTAAAGTGCAAACATTAGATGCACACAGATGTTTCCATGCAGGAAGGGAAAAAGAAGCCTTGCAACCAGACACAGAACTTGGACAGGAGGAGAAGGTTAGAGGAATGTTGAGAAATGGAGTGAAAATGGAACTGACAGATTTTCAGATCCCGAGTCATCTCTTGAATATTTATAATTGGAAGTCAAGAAAGAGAACAGATGACCTCCCTGGTATCCAATTTCCATCAAAGGCCTACCTAGGGGCCCTCTTGGCATGCAATAGAGGAGTGAAAGATGACAGAGTGAGCAATCTACTTTCTGGGTCCTTGTATTGCCGCTAAGGTGCCCTCTCTTTCTCTAAATTAGAGGTCTATGTGAAAGCTGTCATGCCCTGAGAGGAGAGAACTAGTGTTCGAAAAGGAATTTTCTAATAGCTTGTCTTTGCCATTTTATTAAATAATTTTTCTGATGTCTGCTTTTTTTTAAGTAAAAAGATTTCTGAAGTATTTTATGTATATAACACTGAATAAATATGTCCATAAAAACAAATAAATACATTTTATATATCTGTGAACTGATATATAACTGAATACATAAGCAAACAAGTGGGTAAGCAGGTAAAACAGCTTAATATAATGCATTATAGAAACAGCTATAATCATTACCTGTAGTCCACATAACCTGTTCTAGCCTGGTCCAGTTTCCGTACAAGTTCTGCGATCTGCTGCCGGTCCAGGGGGATCTTTGATTGCTAGAGACATAAGAGTAACATTACTGTATACAGGATGTAGAAAAGTTGCTGTTATTACTATTATTGTTATTATTATTCAAAAACACCAGGCACAATCAATCAAAATTATAAAAACACTGACTGGTATTATATAACAGATACAAGTTTTAACCAAAAACCTAAGTATTTGTTAAATATCTGTTAGCACTAATTTCTTGGATCTTAGGTTTTATCACATTGGTTTGGAGTACTTGTTCTTTTGCAGCAAAAATCAAGCCTTCGGTTTCTTTCTTCAGGGTCCCCAGTTTTAGCCATGCCCATGCTGAATTATTATCATGCTTTCCATCAATATTTCTCAGGTGTTGTCCATGTAGCGGCTTATTTTTCCGGCTGTTTAATTTATTTTCAAATTGTTGTTTCTTATACGAACTTTGTATTGAGCTTTGGTTTCTGTTGTTTTCAAAATATTCTCCATTTTCACTTCCTTAAGTAATTTTTCTCTGCTTGTGCTGATATAATCATTTAGGCTTCTTTTTTCCTCTTCTACTACATGCTGTATTTGCAGTAATCCATGACCTCTGATTTTTTTTGGTAAATATAATCTGTCCACATCACTTTTGGGATGTAGTGTGTGATGCATGTTTATTAGTTTCCGTGTTTTGTGATCCATTTCTTCTAATTCATTTTGAGTCCAACCTAGATAGAACTGCACATTTGTCAATTCCAAATTTCATTTGGATATCTTCACTAAATATTTGCACTGTGTTTAGCAGTGTTTCTATCTCCATGGAACTTTTTGCATATAGTTTTAGGTCATTCATATATAAGAAGGGATTTTTCCTACTTGTTGTGAAATATGGTAGCCCAATCCAGTTTTGTTTAAAATTATTGACATGGGAATTAGTAAAATGTTAAACAGCAGATGTGACAAGGGGTCCCCCTGAAACATTCCTCTTTTGATGCTAACTTCCCCCATTTCTTCACCATGGGCCATTAAGACAGTTTTCCATTTTTCCACGTTTTTCTTGAGGAACTTCTGAATGTTTTTACTAATCCCAAACATTTTTAGGAAAGTGTTAATCCAGCTGTGTGGCAATGAGTCAAATGCCTTTTTATAGTCTATCCAGGGCATGTTAAGGTTTGTTTTTCATCTTTTTGCATTCTTCAGTATCATTTTATCAATAAGCAGCTGTTCTTTTGTGCCTCTTGACTTTTTAAAGTTCCCTTTCTGTTCAGTTGAGTATAGAGAGTTTTCGGTTAAGTAATTATATATTGATCTTGCCAGTACTCCTGTGAGGAGCTTGAACATTGTTGGAAGGCATGTAATTGGTCGATAATTACTGGGTTCATTGCTCTTTTGATGATCTTTTATTATCAGAAATGTGTGGCCTGTTGTCATCCAGTCATCAGTTGTAGAATTTTGAAATAAGTGGTTAAATTGCCCCTTCATGGATTGTTGCCTTGTCGTGGTGAAGGGGCTTGAGTAATTCAGAGAAGCTATGGGCTATGCCGTAAAGGGACACCCAAGACGGACAGGTCATAGTGGAGAGTTCTGACTAAACACGATCCACCTGGAGCAGGAACTGGCAAGTCACTCCAGTATCTTTGCCAAGAAAACTCCATGGACAGAAACAAAAGGCTAAAAGATATGACGCTGGAAGATGAGCCCCTCAGGTCGGAAGGCGTCCAGCATGCTACTGAGGAAGAGCGGAGGACAAGTACAAGTAGCTCCAGAGCTAATGAAGTGGTTGGGCCAAAGCCAAACGGACACTCAGCTGTGGACGTGCGTGGAAGTGAAAGGAAAGTCCGATGCTGCAAAGAAAAATACGGCATTGGAACCTGGAATATAAGATCTATGAACCTTGGTAAGCTGGATGTGGTCAAACAGGAGATGGCAAGAATAAACATTGACATCCTGGGCGTCAGTGAATTAAAATGGACGGGAATGGGCGAATTCAATTCAGACGATTATCATATCTACTATTGTGGGCAAGAATCCCGTAGAAGAAATGGAGTAGCCCTCATAGTCAACAAAAGAGTGGGAAAAGCTCTACTGGGATAAAATCTCAAAAATGATAGAATGATTTCAATACGAATCCAAGGCAGAACTTTCAACATCACAGTAATCCAAGTTTATGCACCAACCACCAATGCTGAAGAGGCTGAAATTGACCAATTCTATGAAGACTTACAACACCTTCTAGAATTGATACCAAAGAAAGATGTTCTTCTCATTATAGGGGACTGGAATGCTAAAGTAGGGAGTCAAGAGATAAAAGGAACAACAGGTAAGTTTGGCCTTGGAGTTCAAAATGAAGCAGGGCAAAGGCTAATAGAGTTTTGTCAAGAGAACAAGCTGGTCATCACAAACACTCTTTTCCAACAACACAAGAGGCGACTCTACACATGGACATCACCAGATGGGCAATACCGAAATCAGATTGATTATGTTCTCTGCAGCCAAAGATGGAGAAGCTCTATACAGTCAGCAAAAACAAGACCTGGAGCTGATTGTGGCTCTGATCATCAGCTTCTTATAGCAAAACTCAAGCTTAAACTGAAGAAAGTAGAAAACACCACTGGGCTAGTCAGGTATAATCTAAACCACATCCCTTGTGAATACACAGTGGAAGTGAAGAACAGATTTAAGGAACTAGATTTGGTGGACAGAGTGCCTGAAGAACTATGGATGGAGGCTCGTAACATTGTACAGGAGGCAGCAACAAAAACCATCCCAAAGAAAAGGAAATGCAAGAAAGCAAAGTGGCTGTCCAACGAGGCCTTACAAATAGCAGAGAAGAGAAGGGAAACAAAATGCAAGGGAGATAGGGAACATTACAGAAAACTGAATGCAAACTTCCAAAGAATAGCAAGGAGAGACAAGAGGGCCTTCTTAAATGAACAGTGCAAAGAAATAGAGGAAAATAATAGAAAGGGAAAAGCCAGTGATTTGTTCAAGAAAATTGGAGATATTAAAGGAACCTTTTGTGCAAAGATGGACATGATAAAGGACAAAAATGGTAGGGACCTAACAGAAGCAGAAGACATCAAGAAGAGGTGGCAAGAATACACAGAGGAATTATACCATAAAGATTTGGATATCCCGGACAACCCAGATAGTGTGGTTGCTGACCTTGAGCCAGACATCCTGGAGAGTGAAGTCAAGTGGGCCTTAGAAAGCATGGCTGACAACAAGGCCAGTGGAGGTGATGGCATTCCAGTTGAACTATTTAAAATCTTAAAAGATGACGCTGTTAAGGTGCTACACTCAATACGCCAGCAAGTTTGGAAAACTCAGCAGTGGCCAGAGGATTGGAAAAGATCAGTCTACATCCCAATCCCAAAGAAGGGCAGTGCCAAAGAATACTCCAACTACCATACAATTGCACTCATTTCACACGCTAGCAAGGTTATGCTCAAAATCCTACAAGGTAGGCTTCAGCAGTATGTGGACTGAGAACTCCCAGAAGTACAAGCTGGATTTAGAAGGGGCAGAGGAACTAGAGACCAAATTGCTAACATGCGCTGGATTATGGAGAAAGCCAGAGAGTTCCAGAAAAACTTCTACTTCTGCTTCATTGACTACGCAAAAGCCTTCGACTGTGTGGACCACAGCAAACTATGGCAAGTCCTTAAAGAAATGGGAGTGCCTGACAACCTTATCTATCTCCTGAGAAATCTATACGTGGGACAGGAAGCAACAGTTAGAACTGGATATGGAACAACTGATTGGTTCAAAATTGGGAAAGGAGTATGACAAGGCTGTATATTGTCTCCGTGCTTATTTGACTTATATGCAGAATACATCATGCGAAAGGCAGGACTGGATGAATCCCAAGCCGGAATTAAGATTGCTGGAAGAAATATCACCAACCTCAGATATGAAGATGATACCACTCTGATGGCAAAAAGTGAGGAGGAATTAAAGAACCTCTTAATGAGGGTGAAAGAGGAGAGCGCCAAAAATGGACTGAAGCTCAACATCAAAAAAACTAAGATCATGGCCACTGGTCCCATCACCTCCTGGCAAATAGAAGGGGAAGATATGGAGGCAGTGAGAGATTTTACTTTCTTGGGCTCCATGTTCACTGCAGATGGTGACAGCAGCCACGAAATTAAAGGACGCCTGCTTCTTGGGAGGAAAGCGATGACAAACCTAGACAGCATCTTAAAAAGCAGAGACATCACCTTGCCGACAAAGGTCCGCATAGTCAAAGCTATGGTTTTTCCAGTAGCGATGTATGGAAGTGAGAGCTGGACCATAAAGAAGGCTGACTGCCGAAGAATTGATGCTTTTGAATTGTGGTGCTGGAGGAGACTCTTGAGAGTCCCCTGGACTGCAAAGAGAACAAACCTATCCATTCTAAAGGAAATCAACCCTGAGTGCTCACTGGAAGAACAGATCCTGAAGCTGAGGCTCCAATACTTTGGCCATCTCATGAGAAGAGAAGACTCCCTGGAAAAGACCCTGATGTTGGGAAAGTGTGAAGGCAAGTGGAGAAGGGGACGACAGAGGACGAGATGGTTGGACAGTGTCACTGAAGCTACCAACATGAATTTGGCCAAACTCCGGGAGGCAGTGGAAGACAGGAGGGCCTGGCGTGCTCTGGTCCACGGGGTCATGAAGAGTCGGATACGACTTAATGACTAAACAACAACAACAAATACGTTGATGGATACTTGTTAGATGCTTTAACCAGAATCCGTGCATCTTATCTGGACCAGGTGCACTCCAATTTTTCACAGTCTTTACTTGCCTCTTAATCATTTAAATTGTTATTACAATATCATCCATTTGTTTTCCTTGAGTTTCTTTACAAATGTCTTTAATCCATGAGGCGTTTTTGTTATGTCCAGTTGGGCTTTCCTACATTTCTTTCCAAAATTTTAGAGCATCATTTTTACATGGGCCTAATTTCTTTTGCTCTGCATTTTCTCCTAGTGACATATAGAATAATCATTGGTTATTTCGAAATTGTGTGTTTGCTCTATATTATTTCAAGCATCCATCATATCTTTCCATTTTCTTTGCTGCGGCTGTTACCCACTTTTTTAATTCTTCCATAGTTTCAACAATTGTTTTCCTTTCTAGGTCATATATTTTGCATAGTCTGGCTTTTACTTTTTCATTTTTAAGTTTTGAATCTTTCAAGTGTTGCTAATGCACATAATTTATTAATTTTACTTTTCAGCCAAATTTTCCATTTTGGGGGTACCATGAGTTTTCTGGGGGTTTTGCAACTTGTAATCAAGTTCCATGGTTATTATGGTAGCTGTGCTATACATGAGCTGGTTTGTTTCCTTTAGTGTGTTGGTTGAGACTACTTCTGATAACAACATTTGCATCATTCAGTAGATCTTTTACTGGTTTACTTTGTAATTGGTGCAAATTGGGGAGCCTTTGTCTTTCTGTGTTCTGGCTAATATGGGTTACTATTTTTTCCCTCAGTGATGTTTGCCATTCTGTCAACTCATAATTTCTGGGTTGTTCCATAACTTGTTCCTCTATTGATATGTTTTCTTCCACTATTGTGTCTACCTCTATCCTCCATTTGTCTTCCATATTATGGTAATTGTCCTGTGTTGATTTTGCCATCTTTTCTAGTTTTTCAATTCCAGTTCTGAAAAGGATGATAAACCTTCTCTGGTTCATTAATCATTGTTCAGTTATGTCACTACTTGGGTGTTTCCTTTTCCAAATTTCCATCATTCTTTTTTGAAAACCACGGGCTGTTGGGTTTGCCTCATAATAACATTTCATAATTTCTCGATTTTTGGCGAGAGTCCAAATTTTGCGTTTACGTTGTTTCAGTAGCTTTGCAGCAGCCTGTTCTGGTTCCTCAACAGGGTCTGCTGAGCCTTGTAACCTATTTGTCACCAGATGGCCAGGGGCTACAGCATCTGACACAGTCCTTGTTGACCCGAGCGATGACCGATCCGGTATGGATTTCTGTTTATTTCCTCTCATCATAATTGATGGTTGGTGGACACAGTTGTTCTGGGTTCTCTGGGTTGGTCTGTCTGACTTGGGAGACCCTTCAGCATAGCTCTCAACCTCATTGAAGCATGCAAGCCCCTCCACCTCAACAAGGCCTGTGCCCATGGAGGGGATGATGATGATGATTAAAAAACACCAGGCACAGTCAATCAAAACTATAAAAACATTGACTGGTATTATATAACAGATACAAGTTTTAATAAAAAACCTAAGTATCTGTTAAATATCGGCACAGTATGTAAGCTGTTCCTAATATTGCCATTTTTCGTAGCTCTGATGGTGATATTTCTGAGATCTGCAACTGCTTATAATACTGTGAAATTTCTTGATATTGTTCCCAAAGCCCCAATAACTACCGGGAATTGTGTTTCACCCACAAGCAAGATTTTTTGATTGCCAAGTCTCTGTTAGTTTCTCCAATTCTTTATTTTCAACTCTGGCATCCCCCGGAATTACGATGTCAATGATCCAGACATTTCTTTTGTTCTGTTACTACTATGTCTGGTATGTTATGTTCAAGGTGTCTATTATTATTATTATTATTATTATTATTATTATTATTATTATTATTATTATTATTATTATTATTATTATTATTATTATTATTATTAGCAGCAGCAGCAGCAGCAGCAGCAGCAGCAGCAGCAGCAGCAACAGCAGCAGCAGCAGCAACAGCAGTAGAAATAGAAGGACCACCTCCTTCCATATGAACCTACCCGGCAATTAAGATCGAGCCAGGGGGCTAGATGGCTCCTGAAAGAGCCATCCCTCAAGGAGGTAAGAGGGATGGCTTGTATACAAAGGGCCTTTTCGGCAGCTGCCCCCAGACTATGGAACGCCATCCCGAGGGAGATTCGTCTGGCGCCGACATTGATGACGTTTCAGAGCCAGGTCAAAACTTTCATGTTCCAGAAGGTTTTTAACTGAAATAATATCAGCTGTGGGTCCTGATGGCAATTTTTAGAGCACTGTATTTTTAATTGTATTTTAATTGTTTTATCTTTTTATCTTTTTTATTGTATTCAAATTGTTGTAAGCCACCCAGAGACCTTTGGGTAGTGTGGGTGGCATATAAGTTAAATAAATAAATAAATAAATAAATAAATAAATAAATAAATAAATAAAAAATATTATCGGTTACAGCTCCTTCCAACTCTCAGTGGTCACGTTGGATGGGAGAATTCTAGGAATTGTAGTTCAAAAACTAACTTTTCCATGTCTATAAACCTACAGTCCCTATAAGCCGTTTCCTTTTTCTATCAGTTTCATGAACATCACCACTTTTCCTCACTGTAGGACAAACAGACAGGTTACTTACCTGTAACCATGGTTCTTCAAGTGGACCTCTGTGAATTCACACAATAGGGTTTTATCAGCGCCTGCGCTGGTCTCTCGGAATCTTCTAGAGCTTTTGAATAAAAGTTACAAAGTTTAAGTTGCCCCTATCGCGCATGCTCCACCCGCCTCAGCCCTCAGATCCATTTATCCGCCATGAGAGCCTGAGCTCACTCTAGACAGAATCAGTCCAGATATAACCAGTGACGGACAGTGGGAAGGCTGGGCGGGATGTGTGAATTCACAGAGGTCCACTTGAAGAACCATGGTTACAGGTAAGTAACCTGTCTTTCTTCATCGTGGCCTCTGTGAATGCACACAATAGGGTGACTAGCAAGCTCACTTACCGGAAGGAGGGCCGTCACTGAAGAATGGACGTCAACACCGCTCTCCCAAAACTCGTCTCCTTCTTAGCCCTAAGGTCAAGTCTGTAATGTGTTACAAATGTAGACACATTGGACCAGGTAGCTGCTCTACAGATGTCTGGGACATCGACACCACGCAGCAGGGCCGTAGATGTTGCCACAGCTCTGGTGGAGTGTGCTTTGAGACCTTCAGGAGGTGCTTTGCCCTGCAGTTCATAGGCAAGGGAGATAGTGGAGACAAGCCATCTGGAGAGGGTAGACGAAGAAGCAGGAGAGCCTTTGTGTTGTCCATGAAAACATAAGAACAGTCTTTGAGCCGCACGAAAATCTTTAGTCCGTGACACATAATATGACAAGGCTCTTTTTACATCCAACGAGTGGAGCATGCGTTCAATATCCGATGCAGGATCCGTAAACAAAGTAGGCAATATAAGGGGTTGATTAAGATGGAATTCAGAGACAACCTTAGGTAGGAAAGATATGTCCGGGTATAAGGTGACTTTATCTTTGAAAAATTGAAGATAAGGAGGATCAGATCGCAGGGCAGCTAATTCGCTTGCTCTTCTGGCCGATGTAATGGCAACTAGGAACAACGTCTTGAATGACAGCAGACGAATGTCACAAGAGGCCATAGGCTCAAATGGGTGGCGCGTAAGCGCATGGAGGACCACTTGAAGAGACCACTGAGGTATCGAGGGTTTTGTAGGTGGTCTAATGTTGGAAAGACCTCTCAAAAAGGATTTGAGGGTAGGATGGGAGAAGAATCTTGCAGAGTCCGAATCACGAGGTTGAAAAGACACGATTGCTGAAATGTAAACTTTGAGGGTGGATAGTGCTAAACCAGAATCAAACAGGTACCGAAGGTATTGAAGTAAGGTGGATAACGATACAGGGCACGTCTGGAAGTGATTTGATTTTGCAAATTTGAGAAAATTCCTCCATTTATACTTGTAGAGGAGAGTGGTAGATGGTTTTCTTGCCTTGTCTAAAATCTCCTTGATCGATGGGTTATCATCCAGGCTGCCAAGTGTAGTGATTCGAGGTCTGGATGTAAGACTTGTCCTGAGTCCTGGGTTAGGAGATGAGGGACGCTCGGGAGCTTCACGACATCTATTGCCATCATCCTGAGGGTTGAAAACCAAGGTTGACGAGGCCACCATGGTGCAATGAAAATTGCGCTGGACTTCATCTGTCGAGCCCTGACCAGTGTCCTCTGGATGAGTGGTATTGGCGGGAACAGGTAGAGTAAATCCCGCTCCCATGGTATCATGAAAGCATCTCCCAAGGAGTGTGCGCCTCTCCCCGCACGGGAGGCGTATGTCGTGCATTTCCTGTTGGTTTCGGAGGCAAACATGTCTATGACCGGAGTGCCCCATCTGCTGCATAGGAGATGAAAGATCTTGTTGTCCAGCTCCCATTCGTGGGTGTGCATCGCAAGACGGCTCAATCTGTCTGCCAGCTGGTTGTCTGTGGTGGAGACATGTAGTGCAATTGGGTACACATGATGCTGGTAACACTATTCCCAAAGGTGTATTGAGAGGAAAAGTAGGGACATGGAGTGTGTCCCTCCCTGCTTGTTGATGTAGTACATGGTTGTAGTGTTGTCCGTTATCACTTGTACACCACGACCCTGCACTAGAGGAAGGAACGCCTTGAACGCCTTTATCACAGCAAGCATCTCCAGATGGTTGATGTGTAGATGTGTTTCTTGAGTAGACCACCGGGCATGAATCTGGTGGGACCCGCAGTGAGCTCCCCAACCTGTGGGGCTCGCGTCCGTGGTAACCTGGACAGTCAATTGTAGTGGACGAAAAGGTCTGCCCAGTAGGAGATTTGGGATGAATGTCCACCATCGCAGTTGTTTCACCAGCTCCACTGTAACCGACAAGCGCTTTCGAGGAGCATCTTGAATGGGGTCGAAAAGAGACAGAAACCATGCCTGGAGAGATCTCATTTTCAGGCGGGCGTGCGCTAATGCCGATGTCGTAGAGGCCATCAGGCCCAAGAGATGTTGGGCATGCCTTGCTGATACAGTGCAGTGTGGTCGAAACCGTTGAACCGCCGTTTTGATTTTCCTTATACGGTCTGGGGGTAGGAATATTCTTGCCTTGAGAGAATTTATCCTGCCTCCTATGTAGTCGACTATCTGTGATGGTCGAAGGTGGGACTTCTTGTGGTTGACCGCTAGTCCCAGGCAATTCAGCGTGCGAAGAACGAACTCGGTGTCTTGGAGAGCTTTTTGCTCTGACGGAGACACTATCAGCCAGTTGTCTATGTAGGGAAATATCTGTATATTGTGGAGTCGAAGGTAGGCTGCCACAGGTGCCATGCACTTTGTGAATGTTCTCGGAGCCGTTGATAGTCCGAAGGGAAGAGCACGGAACTGGAATATGGTGTTCTGAAACACGAATCTGAGGTACTTTCTGTGCTGTGGGTGGATGGTGACATGAAAGTAAGCGTCTTTGAGGTCTATAACCACAAACCAGTCCCTTTTCTTTAGCAGGTGCAGAATGGTCTCCAATGTGACCATCCGGAAACGTCGAGGACGAAGGTACTTGTTTAGTTCTCTGAGGTCTAGAATGGGCCTTATACCGCCATCCTTTTTTGGCACAGCGAAATATCGGGAGTAGAATCCTCTTGCTAAGTCCCGCATAGGCACTGTTTGAATGGCATGTTTTCGTAGAAGAGTGAGAATCTCTTCTTCTAGAACAGGATCGAAGGATGTGAGCTTGACTTGTCCTAGAGGAGGAAATTCTGTAAATTCCAGACGGTAGCCGAATTGAATAATGTTTAAGACCCAAGCATCTTTTGTGATTTCTATCCAGTTGTGAAGATACGGGGAGAGTCGAGTGATGGAGCCATGATCTGGTGGGTGCAAGTCAAAGGTACTGTTTGGACTTCTTCGTTGGTGGTTTGTATGATTGGCGACGCTGTGATGTAGACTGTGGTCGGAATGTGGAAGTAGAGGAAGAGGCCTGGAAGGATCTGTTCTGATTCTGGTTCTTGAATGGGCGGTACGACTGTGTGGCATGTTGTTGGTATTGTTGTTGTTGTGTGTATGGTTTACGCCACTGATATTTGTTTTTTGGTTGTTGTTGAATGGCATATGATTTTGCTGTTTTCTTTATTTTATGCAGATTTTCAAGGTTATCGTCCGTTTTTTCGTTGAACAGACCCTTGGCGTCAAAAGGTAGGTCTTCCACACGGGTTTTCACGTCTTCTATGATGCCTGAAAACCGAAGCCAGGCATGCCGCCTCAACGACACGGCAGACATCAGTGTCCTAGCAGCAGCATCTGCTGAGTGACGGGCAGCTAAACGTTGGTGCTTAGAGACTGTCAAAGCCTCTGCATAGGTGTTCAGGAAGCCCTGTCTGGTGTCATCTGGGGCTGACTGAAGTGCAGGAAGTATTCTCGTCCAGAGCTGTCTTTGATAAGCCCCCATTGCCGTTTGATAATTGGTGACACGGAGCAAAAAGGTCGTGAGGGAATAGATTTTTCTTCCTAACACATCCAGTTTGCGTCCTTCTCTGTTGGTGGGCGTGATGTGTGATCTTGTAGAGGGTCTCGAGGAACTAGATTCTACAATCAAAGAATTTGGTACAGGATGTTTAGTCAGGAAGGTCGTGTTTTCGCCATGTATGCGGTACAAATTCTCTGTTCTGCGGGATACTGGAGCAGAGGTAGATGGTTTATCCCAGCACTCTTTAATAATGTCCATGATAGCTGAAATGAATCCTAAGCTGAGTGGAGGGGTCCTTTCTTGATTAATATCCCCGAAGATGAGGTCATCTGATGGAGGGGGTGTTTCAAGTGTTTGTATTTTAAAAGTTTTTGCCATTCTCGAGATCATTTGCACATACGAGGAGAAATCTTCAGACGGAGAGGATGGATGTGGATCCCCAGCATCCGAGTCTAATGGATCTCCTCCCACAGGTGTTCTCCCCGATGCATCAGAAGGAGCCTCATGTCCTTGGTACGAATCGTCTGAGGAAAGAGACTTGTCTCCATCAGTAGACAGCAGGTGTGCATCTGCTTTGCACTTTCTGCTCTCTGATTCAGAGTTTGGAGGCATCGACGTCGAGTGGGTTCTTATATGTGCAGTCTTCGAAGTCGATGAAGGTTTAACAGTTTTTGCCTTGATCCTCCCTGAACGTTTCGAAACACGAACCGTATCGACATCGACATGTTTTCGGTGTCGACGTCGAGGAGGAGATGAAGAGGAAGAAGAAGAAGAAGAGGTAACATACACATATTTAATCTTCTTCCTTCTAATATAGTCGCCTTCGCTCGACGTCGAGTCGGAATCCGAATCTTCCCTTCGACGTCGGCGTCGAGATCTTCCATGCTCAACGTCGACATAGTCTCGTTCGTCGTATTTCGACCTATGTCGACGTCGAGAAGATCGAGGCAGGACTATCACCTCTTGCCGAGCTTTTCCGCGTCGATCAGGTAAGACATGTTTAGTTTTAGAGGTCTTCTTACGGGGTGGAGAAGGTTCCCTCGATACAGAAGACACCGGCGTCGAAGGTGCCGGAGAAGCCCGCCCGGTCAAAACAGGGCTTAGAGGGGCAATAGCCTGGCTAGTTACAGTGTGGACTAGCCGGCTCGGTGTCGGAGACCGACAAGTTCGCTCAGATGCGATAGGGGAGGCAAGTGCCCGCCGAGATGGAAGGGATTCGGCGACCTCCGAAAGGGATTCTCGATCCCTAAACGAGTCCTCCAGAATCAGGGAGGGTAATGACGTCGAGATCGGAGGAAGATGTTTTCGAAGGTCTTTGGTTTTATCCCTTTTGCTTGCTGATTTCGTTTGCTTTGTAGGGTCTTTTGAAGACGACGTCGACGAAGTTTTTGACGCGGAGGTAAGTTTTTTTGCCGTCTTTTTTGGAGGTTTTTCCACAGCTTTAGATGGGGGTGCTGGGGTTGGTGAGGCAATGCGAACCTCAGAACGAGGGGTAGCGGATGCATTAGAGGCGGTTTCCATGTCGGAGGGTCTGGATGCCAACAACGTTTTGTCCCAGAGGAACAGTTTCAAACGTTGTTCACGAGCCTTAAGGGCGGCCTTAGTGAAGCTTTTGCAATGTTTGCAAGAGTGGGGACGATGAGATTCTCCCAAGCAGAAAAGGCAATAGTCGTGTCCGTCGGAGAATGGTAACTTGCGGGAGCACGACTTGCATCTGCTAAAAGGTCCTGATCGGGACATAAAGCAGGGAAAAAAGGGAAAAAGACTCACAGCGAGGAAGATAGATGGTTTCCGGCGATGATTGAATTAGGAAGAGATGATTTAAGAACAGAGCGGCAGACCGCAAGAGCGGAAGGCTGCAATCAAGGAGCGCGGCCGTAAAAGGCGCGGGAAACACAACCAATTCACAGTCCAAAGAGTAATCCAAGACAGTCCGATGATCAAGGGGCAACAGAGTAATTTCAAAGTCAGAAGGCAGTCCGAGTTTCAAGCCGATTTTCCAGTCAGAATATTCGTAATAATAGAGCTCTAACCGAGAGGTTCCAGTGCGCGAAGGCGGTAAAATGGAACTGAGGGCTGAGGCGGGTGGAGCATGCGCGATAGGGGCAACTTAAACTTTGTAACTTTTATTCAAAAGCTCTAGAAGATTCCGAGAGACCAGCGCAGGCGCTGATAAAACCCTATTGTGTGCATTCACAGAGGCCACGATGAAGAACAGCCTAATACTGCATTAGCTATGTTCTTCTCAGCACGATCAATACAGTAATCTCTGAGGAAGAAGATAGAAATCTGCAATCATACAATACAAAATGAAGATACTTGGTGTAGCTTGAGAAGTATAAGAAATGTGAAACATTGAGCCTTGCCTTCAAATCATCCATTTTCTAGAGTATATTTTATTCATAAAGGTAAATGATATGTAGTCATTGTCTGGATGTACCCAGTTGGTATTGAGATTTGCCACTAAATACTGTTCACTGAGTTTCTGACATTTAGCACTTCAAATCATTTATTTGCACTAATGTTTGACTGACAGCAATTCTTCTTTCTAGTACATTGACCTAGGAATCATCTGATGTGCATTAGGGGACATGTTTACACTTGCAATTTGCATTGGTTTCATTCCTGCTTAACTATCATTGTACCAGGCCAGCCATGGAAACCTTGGAAATGATCCTTCTGAGAAGAGACTGGACCTTCTGATCTAAAATTATCAGCACCCTTGTAAATTTACAGTATGGGGGGAACCATAATAGGAAAGGCATTCACACATTCTAAAGGGTCTGTGTTTGAAGTCCTACCAGCATCATGGCTCTCCGAAATTCTGCCACAGGAATCTTCATGTTGCCATACTTGTCCATATTCTTAAAGAAGTCCCAGAGTCTCAACTTGTTTGCATCTAAGTAGTTCTAGGAATGAAGAAGAAGAAGAAAGCAAATTCACAGATCCAGTAACTCCTCGCTTCATACCACTTTCTCCCAAATAACACTTTCTGGACATTTCAGTTACATTACATATGTCCACATTTTGCAGTTCTAATATGAAGCCTATATTTTCTCAGCTGCTCAAATGTGCCCTCTTGATAAACCTCTTGTGAAGTCATAGAACCATAGAATTGTATAGCTGGACATTACCCAGATTGAGTTCAACTCCCTGATGAAGCAGAAAGGCTACGATTTTCTGTGGTAGACCATGCCAAGAACAACTCTTACTGTCAGGAAGTTCTTAATTCTGGTTAATCTAAACCTCATTTTTTGTCATTTCTACCCATTGCCTCAGTGTTTACCCTCTACAGCTGCAGAAAACAAGCTTGCTCCATCTTCTATGTCACAACAATTCAAATATGTAAAGATAGGTCTCTTATTATCTCTCACCCTTCTCTTTTTCAAGATAAACATACCCAACTCCCTCAACCATTCCTCACATGACTTGATTTCCAAACCTTGGTCACCTCCATTATACACATTCCAGTTCATTGATATGCTTCTTGAACTGTGGCGACTGAACTGTAGTCTGTAAAGCATAGACTTATCTTTTTCTGAAGTTGTTTGGTACATTCCAATGTGTGTAGGCATCCTTCAGTCTCGAGAGACTATGGTAATGTGCTCTGAATAGAGGTCTTGGAACAGCATCTAGTGTGGCTGAGAAGGCCAATTCGAGAGTGACAATCCCTTCCACACTGAAGACAAATACAATCTGTTCACTGTCCAGCTCCCTGATTTTGCTGGTTTCGAGACTGCCTCTTTGCCTCGGCCTGAGTGCCTCTTCAAATTGGGAGAGGCCATGCTGCACCGCCTGCCTCCAGGCTGAACGCTCAGATGTCAACGTTTCCCATCTGTTGAGGTCCATTCCTAAGGCCTTCAGATCCCACTTGCAGATATCCTTGTATCGCAGCTGCAGTCTCCCTCTGGGGCGATTTCCCTGCACTAATTCTCCATACAGGAGATCTTTTGGAATCCGACCGTCAGCTATTCTCACGACATGCCCAAGCCAACATAGACGTCGCTGTTTCAGTAATGTATACATGCTAAAAATTCCAGCTTGTTCTAAGACTACTCTATTTGGAACTTTGTCCTGCCAGGTGATACCAAAAATGTGTCGGAGACAATGCATATGAAACGTGTTCAGCTTCCTCTCCTGCCGTGCACAAAGGGTCCAGGACTCACTGCAGTACAGGAGTGTACTCAGGACACAGGCTCTATAGACCTGGATCTTGGTATATGCCGTGAGCTTCTTATTAAGCCATACTCTCTTTGTGAGTCTAGAGAACGTGGTAGCTGCTTTGCCAATGCGTTTATCCAGCTCGATATCTAGGGAGAGAGTTTCAGAGATCGTTGAGCCAAGGTACACAAAATCATGAACAATCTCCAATTCTTGTGTTGAGATGGTAATAGAGGAAGGTGAGTCCACGCCCTGGCCCATGACTTGTGTTTTCTTCAGGCTGATTGTTAGTCCAAAATCTTGGCAGGCCTTACTAAAAGAATTAATAAGTTGTTGGAGCTCTTCAGCAGAGTGGGCAACAACAGCTGCATCATCGGTGAAGAGGAAGTCCCGCATGCATTTCAGCTGGACTTTGGTATTCGCTCTCAATCTAGAGAGATTAACGAGCTTTCCATCTGATCTAGTCCGGAGAT